>OENT01000065.1:76498-252116 GCA_900239685.1 Rotaria macrura | reverse complement strand
TACACCGGAACCGGCAGGAAGAAGCCGGAAAATATCCCGTTTCCTGCGGGTTCCGGCAGGATCCGGGCTCCGGAACGAACGACCTGGGTAGGGATATAAATGAAAACGTAAACTATTTATCAACATGAATCAAAGTCAACATTTTTTTCTTATAGATTCCAATTGAAGTAGCAAGGCTACTAATCGAAGCGTTGCTCAAAAGCGTGTCCACTGAATCTTTACCGATTTACGGTGAACTATATATTTTTTAATTTTCACGGTTAATTACATATAAAAACATAAAGAAGGATTTCATATCATCAGTCATGATTTAGATTCGCTGAAACACTATCCCAATAATGATTAATATGAACTCTACTAATACAGTCAATATAACATGTTCCGACAATTATTCGAGAAATTTTCAATAAATTGCACTTATCCGGTAGTTTCTATAATTCATGCTTCAAAAAGCAATTCATTTTATAGCAGCATTATTAATATAATCAGTACGCAAAAACATCTCAGATGATATACTTATGGTGTTTCTTAATTTCTAACTCAAATATTTTCTACTAAAAACACTAGACTCGTATCCCATCTCAGATTTTTCTTTTTAACAAGACAAAATGCGCTTTCTCAAGTACTAGATTTTGATGTGTATAGAAAATGCAAAAAATGCATACTGAAGAAGTAAACCAGAGCTTAAGCTAACTATTTAATCCTATTCTTCATTAATCTCTTTTTTCGAAAGCACTTCGTAGAAAATTGAAAACTTTACTGTTTTAACAGGATCATCCATAATAATCATAACAATGGGCATTGCATCATCAACCATTGCTAGGGGACCGTGCTTTAATTCACCGGCAAGTATACCTTCAGAATGCATGTATGTCAATTCTTTAACTTTCTAGAATAAGAATAGAATTTTAATAATCACAAAACGCTAAAAATCAATCCTACTAAGAATAGAATCTTACCAAGGCACCTTCGAGACATGTAGCAAAATTAAAACCACGACCCATCACCAACAACGACGATTTTTTATATAAATTTTCAGCAAAATCACGTATTTGTTTATCACAATTAAGTACATCTTTAATTAAGTCAGGTAATTTTTGAAGACCATCCATTATATCATGACGTCGGGATTCTTTCGATATCGAATCTTCCGACAAAACAAGACCAAACAGGACCAATGCTAAAAATTGACTTGTGTACGCTTTTGTACTGGCCACACCTAAATAAGAAGATTAGAAAATATCAGAGATCCGCGAGTCAATCAAAAATGCGACTCGTCACCGCCTCACCTCGCCTAGAGTTTAAAATAAAATAGTTATTTTTAGGTAGTTTTTCAACCACCCATAACAATCACTATCCGTTTATTTTACACAATCAAATAAAGAACATTTTTTACATTTAAATAAGTTAAAAGAACAAACATATTAATGATAATCAAGTAAATAAAGATCGTTCATTTTTTTACTGAGCGTATAAACAATTCTCTGAGAACTGCGTCAGTGCAATAGTTGGACTAGACTGAATAGTTAAATATACGTGTATCCAGAGTGTGCTAAAGGTCATCTAGCAAAAAGAAAACTGCATAGGTGCACAGGATGATGATCAAATGAACTAATTTTTTTTCTAATGATAGAGATACTTCAAAGTTTTTATTCATCATTAAAAGGTTTAATAGCATCAATTAGACTTATTATCACTAATTTTTAAAGATAAAAATTCACATTTCTATGCGAAAGATAAACTATAAATTTGGCGTTTCTATAATTGGATGCACATTCCTCTGTTCTTAGATTTTCAAAATTATGTAATACTTTATTTGACTCCTTGAGTTTTCTCTGTTCTATCTAACTTCACAAAATCTTCTCAAATCTTTTTACACTGACAAGATCTGAAAACACCAGTGACATTAGTTAAAGTTTGATAAAGTACTCCTCTGGACAGTGAACAAAATAGCAACACTACTCGAGAACTTACTGACAAATCATATTTTTAGAGGTCTTATTTGCTGATCATTTTGGTTAATAGATGTTCCATGTTCATCAAGAAAATGTGTTCCCCGAGTCAAAGTACTGGAGAACGGCAAATAGTGTTAGTCAAGCATACGATATTTTCTAGTACTATGAATCAGATACCGTTAGTTCTTGATAAAAATAGAACAGTTTTTTAACCAAAATGATCAGTATAGTAATCTCTAAAAATTGGAATTTGAGAATAAACTTTGGGATACATTTGTATTTTTTGTGGTTGAAGACTGATAGAAGTGTGTTGGAAAAGATCAAACTCCGTGTTCAAGTAGATGATGCTAGCTTTCAAGTGCATTAATAAGCTGTTACCACTTGAATAGAAGGTTGGAAGTATCCTCTACCATCACGAAAAATATCAGATCATTTGCTCATCACTGTGTAGAGATGTACAGTTTTCTTTTTTAAGCTGATTATTGAGACACTCTGCACACTAATTTATTGTCCAGATTTGATAAACTTCACTGCAAATGGAAACACTTAGAAAGAGCTGCGTAAAATCGAAAGATATCCCTAAAGATTTTCCATTTATTCATCAAAAATAACATTCTATGTATAGACGAGTCGACTCGGTGATTTACAGAGTCAACTCGTGCTCGCCGCGGTGTAGAAAATGCCGACTCGCCTCGCCTCGTGGCGATGCGAGTAAACTCGGCGATTTTTGGATCTCTGGAACATATTATGAAAATTTATTTTGAGAAAATTTTTAGCGCTGTTCCTGCAAATCACAAATAGGTTCAATCTTTTCGGGAGCAGTTATATTCAACACTTTCTCTTACACGTAAGCGTCTTGAAAGGCTACTGACACGTAAACTATCTAGTACTAGGTTGTCGTTTTTTCTTATTGTATCTAATATGTAAACCTAAAACTGTTAAACTCAAATCTAGTTGAGTGAAATTTTCCGGATTGAAACACAATAATACTTAATCATAGAAGTGACAACAAACTGTTTCAATCCATCTTGATAATCATGCGAAAGGTAGCTGATCGTTTTTTCTTTCATTTAGATTGAACGACTAGCATAATTTATACAGATGTTTCAAGACTCTTTGATGTTTGATTGATATCAATCTTCCAAGATCCAATCTACATATTTAAAAAATTCTATTAAGATCGTTGTTATAAAAGCATACCAATTTCTGGTCCAGCATTAATATGAACGCCACAGTGTGATTCCCGTGAAATACTCGATCCAACTGTGTTTGTAAATCCAAGTATAAGTGCACCACGTTGTTTACAGTATCGTAGTGCTAAAATTGTATCAGCCGTTTCACCTGATTGTGAAATAAATATACAAACATCATCACGAAAAACTGGCGTATTTCTATCGAGAAAATCTGATGCTAGTTCAACCATTACTGGTATTTCAGATAATTCTTCGAGTAATTGTCGTGTAGCAACCGCTGAATGATAACTTGTCCCGCATGCAATCAATATTAAACGACGACAACGACGAATTTCACTAGCATAATCTTTAATCCCACCGAGTACCACTTTTTTTGTAGTAAAATTAATACGACCACGCATTGTATTAACAACCGATTCAGGTTGTTCGAAAATTTCTTTTTGCATAAAATATTTGTAATTACCTGATGAAGACGAAAACGAAATGTGGCTAGAAAAAGAGAAAAAAAATGATTGATTTGATTACCTTTCATTATTTCTTGTAATTCAATTTTGAGTTCAATTATTTCACGAATGGTTGATTGGCCAATTACTTCGTGTTGTGATCGATGAATAGTTAATGCACCATTCTTAACAACAGCAAGATCATCATCTTCCATGAATATGACTTGATTTGTATGCTCGATTATGGCACTAGAGAAGGACAAAGAATATGTGTTAACGTAATCAACAACATGAAGCAAGTGCCCCTCAGTCAAATATTTGACTTATGCTTGTGTTTCACACTACTTCAAAATGGAAAAATTAAGAATGTAGTAAATATCGAAGAACTATCAGTATCATTACCTTCGTTTTCATCATTGTCAAATTGAAGTCTTTTATAAAAACACTATGCTCAACATGAAAACATTTATTTACATACAGAATCTTTCATCAGTATGAAGGGTTTGAGAAAATTGATTTATATAAAAACAGAAAAGATGCAATAGGGTGAATATTGATTTATGAGAGTTGAATGCTTCTATTACTCTTTCAAATGACATATTGGTGAGTTATCAAAACGTAATTAGATACATGAATCATTCATTTCATAGTTCATCGAATTTTGGAGTCGAATTGATGAGCTAAGTTTGTAAATTAAGCGTACGCAAAACATGTCACAAAAATTTTTAATTGAAATTTTACTCGAAAGAAAACGAGTATGCCTTTGTCGAACATACAAATTTCTAACATCGCCACTAAAACGTACTTTTTAAAACTGAAAGTTTTCAAAATATTTTCAGTCTACTTAAAAGGTATGAAGAATATCGCTGTTTCCTCGAAATTTTTTTGTGCGGTATCACAAGATAAACACGTGCATGTGAGAATAAATTTTTCAAAATCGATCATCATCAATTCTTCATTAAGTATTGAATCATTCCGCAAAAAAAGCCGAGTCGTACCCGATAGTACATCCATCAAATAGTTGCATACTCCAGCCAACACACCGCAATAGATAAATTCTACAGAGACTTTTTATCGCGTAGAAAAGAATACAATGTCCGAAATCTCTATACTGAACTGTCGATTTATCTCGATTAGAGACGACACACGCTGTGCTAGTGTATGGAAAATGAGAAATCCAGATAGTATTTATTATAGTAGCAAGTATGAAACAATAGTTTTTCAAATTTTGAAAAAGAAACTAAATCGAGTGAAGAAGAAGAACAAGTTTATAAAAGTATATACGAGATTCAGCGAATAATGAACAATGAATGCGTGATACTTAAAAATGAGATTTTCAAGTATCAAAATTAATACACGAGTATTTTTATTTTATTCCTACTGAACTATGTTGTCAATAGGAGGGAAGAAAATTTATTTCATTTCATAGTATGATGATTAAACAATTGACAAAAATCGTCAATCCGTACGTATTGAGTCAATCAGATACAGGTATACAACGTGCATGTGAATAAGAACGAATAGTGTTGCCTATGAAAACTAATTACCATACTTGATAAAGTATCGATTTTCGATTCTTTCATTTTTCATGTCTACGCTTCATTCAGTTGAATCTTGCAATTCACATTTACTTAATTTAATAAAATTCATTTACATGTGATTGAAACTTTCATCAAGTTTCAATTTTTATCTCGTCATCTAGTTTGAAGAAAATTTCTAGTTGTGATCACTCTTTCGTTAAAAAAACATAAAATCTTCTTTACTTCAAAGTAATTTTAGAGTAGATCATTAGATATAGACGCAAAAAGATGACAATTTTTATTAATACTTTTCTTTCGTGTCGTAATTTTTGAATAGACAACTCCTGAAGAATGCATGCTTGTAAAATCTCGAACTCATTTCTAAAATTCTTGTAAGAAAATGTTGAAATACCTTGCGTCCGAAGCAAAAAAATATTCAATACTACGGTCATTTCCCGTTACTGCGAGATCATTTGTTGTTTGGTCAGTGATCACCAATGAAGGTGAGAAAACACCTCGTAAATCTAAACAACAAAACATCGAATGATTGAATATAGAAAAGAGTAGAATGATTAGAAAAGAAAACCATTCAAGCAAAAATTAATGTGTGAATCATGTATTTTCGAAAAAATTCCATCGAAACTTGTTCTCTTCTTCTTTACTTGTTGAAGTAGTTTCATATGTCAGAATATCTTCGCTAGAGTAATGATTTTGAATAAATCTATCAAAACTTAATTATTAGCAATGTCTAATGGCATTTCATTTCAATCGTTTTTTTTTTTATTTTTACTGTACTTCCTATATACAAAACCTACTATCAGTTGCTTCTGAGTCCGCTGAAATAAAAAATAATTAACAAGCATTGTTAAAATACACAATGATAAACAATACAAAATAAAGAATGTTAGGTGTCTATTTAATAAACATAACAATAGATTGTTAACGAAGAAGTTTAAAGCAACATAAATGACTCGAAATAATTTTACCTTTTGCATATCGAGGATTTGTTGTGATATCTAAGGTAATCTTATTTTATTCTTAGAGTTATTTATACATAATCTTATTGTTTGTGTTTCAGAAAGAAATCAAATGATCTGTAGGTATATTTACCTTTGCTGAACATAACTGGAATATGATTAGCAATTAATTGATCAGCACATTTAACGCCAATGACCATCGGACTTCCACGACTAGAAAGAAAGATTTTCATACAAAGATTTTACTATTTTAAAGATACATATTGGAATTGTTGTGTTCAGAGAATAGAAACAAGAAGTTTTAAACGATTATAAAAGACTGGAAAAATTTCCCGTAAACCTATTTCTTCGATACGATAACAAATTAGCTATAGATGTAACGTTGTACATTAAGATTCCGACAATCAGACTTCTATTTTTGAAAAAAAAACGAGCATCAGTATTGAAAGAAAGCACGTACCATTATGCATCAGAGTATTTGTTCGAGCTCGAACTTCACAGCAAAAGTCTTACAGTTCATAAATATTTCTTGAGTCAAAAAATGATGTATTATGCAAGTTCAAGTTAGTAATGAAGATGCGACAAAGAGTCAACGTTGCATTTTTAGGACAGTACGAGTTCGCGTGAACGAAGTTGATGATATGGTTATACAGGAGATAGTGAAAATATGGAATACTACCATAATTAATATTAACTATTAAGATCAGCTTGAATAAAAAGATTCCAGTCGAAATTAGTAACTCAAATACCGTTGAGAGAAGAACACAGAATTTATTGATCAACAAACATAAAATCGATTATTTCAACACCAGTGAGTTTAGAGCATTGATTATTTTCAGCATACTCATCGCTCATTGAAGCCTGCATAATTCATGTAATCTTATCTCGATCGATATTTACAAGTTGAAGAATTCTTCCTCTTACATGCAAAGTTCAACGAAAATGATATCTTTGTATTAGCAAACGTAATAGTACGTTACTTTTTTTTAGTTTCATATCTTATCAAAAGATGAAGACTTTTTCATCAATCAAAAAAGTGTCCAAAAGAATGTCGACTAATTATATAACGAGTGTAAAATTTTCTACAAAGAAGTTTGATAAATAAAACCACTATATCTAACAGTTATTCCACGAACTGAATCAGTTCATGACCAAAAATGAATATTCTAATCAAATTTCTACCTAAAGAATCTGAAACTTACCGTGTAGCGCATAATTCACCTGGATAGTGCATACTTTTGAATAACAATGCAAAAGCACCTTCCTACAATATTTTATCGAAAATTTCATTATTGTGAATAAACATAAATTACCAATTGTGAACATGTCATTTCAATAAGTTTTTGAAAGCTAATGTTTTCATGTTTATGTTTATCATACAGATACTTAACTAATTTAATAACAACTTCTGTATCTGTTTCAGATTCAAATCGATAACCTTTATTTGTCTAAAATTGATGAAATGAAGTTTAATCCCTATTTAAATATAAAACGAAAGAAAATATTTACAAGATACTGTTTAATATCTTTATAATTAGTTATAATGCCATTGTGAACACAAACAAATTGATTTTGTTCATCTGAACGTTGTGGATGTGAATTGACTGCACTGGGTTCACCATGTGTTGCCCAACGTGTGTGCGCTATACCAAGATGAACGGTAAACTCACCAGTCCAATCAATGTCAGTCAATGCTATTTATTCGGTGGAATTATATTTAAGAAAGAAACGAATCTAGATTTTGATTCAAAATACAATCAAGGACTGAATTTCTTACATTTAACAGCATGTTCAAGTTCTTCGACCTTGCCTTTTTGTCTAACAAGTATACAAGCTCGTTCTTTACAAACAGTTTGATTAATAATTTCCCCGTCAAATGCAATGCCTGACGAATCATAACCACGATATTCCAAACGATGAAGACCATTGATAAGTATATCAGCAATAAATCTACGATCGCGTTTAACCAAATAATTCAAATATCCAAAGATACCTATTCAATAGTCAAATGATCAAACAAGAACTAATTCAAGGTAAAAAAGAAAAACAAACGTAAAATAACGTACCGCACATAGTTGCTCACTTGATTATATTGATGTTTGATAGAGAAAAAGCAAAGAATTGAATGTTCGAATCTTAAAATATAAAACCAGTAGACAGATAGGAAGCAAATGTGTAGAACAGCAAGTATGCAAACAAATGATATAATGTGTTGATCTACCAGAGTACATAACGTGGCATAGGTGTGTAGAACAACGAGTAATGGCAAGGATTTTGTCATTCTCTTTTTTGTATACGATTATGACGGCTCTGATCACCAACAAAAAAAAAGAAAGAGAAGAAAAAAGAGAAATAGAAATTGGAGAACAATATTCATGACAATTTACGAATGTCTGAACAAACACCAGAAAATCTACCTTCAATAACAGTAAGTCACATGTTCTTACCGTGATCAATCACGCATAAAGGAAAATATGTTAGTGCTATGAATCACATTAAAATTCGAGCATAAATGTCTTTCATGATGAACGCAATTGTACAAAAAGTATTCAGTATGTGACCGATTACTGTAGACAAATAGCAAACAAAATTATCTAATCTTACTGTCTATCTTGTTCAAACTTATACATGCATATATATATATGTATACGTATATATCAGTAATACGAGATATACAAGAGCAAATTTTGATTAAAATTCTGTGTATTTATATTACATAATGAATGACGAATCGAAATTATACAATGGCAATACAGAAGACTCACAATCAAAAGAAGAAAAACTATTTTCAACGCTTAGGATTTATTCCTTGAATTTTGTTGTGTTTCGTTCTTTTTAAAGAAAGGAAATAGTATAATGTCAATTAAACATCGATTGAATTCATGTAAAATCTATTGTACTATTATTTTTTTTCCTTAGTTCACATAAGAAATCTCAGCATGAGTAATGAATTTGAGAGAAGCTACGTAAATTAATCCAAGGCTAACAAAAGAAAATTATATATACACGGTAAAAAAAGAAATTCTTTTTTTACGATCATGCATTATCTAAGCTCATATACACACAGCGTAGTTCAATCTGTTAAAGAAGCATGAACAACATTATCAGTGAATTCATGACTTGATTTTTTTCCTTTTACAATTCAAGTAGATAGTTAAGCGCTGTTATCCTATAAGATAATATCACATCCACTGCAATACCACCATAGAATCGAATGAAACATTCACATTTTTAACACAGCCGATAGATTCTTTTTTTTCTTGCTTTAATGAAAAAGTAATCGAAATCATCTATTTCATTTCACTATCAACAGCATATGTTGATTTCATTGCACTATCAACAGCATATGTTGACGAGTAGAGGATTTCTTATAATGATAAACATTAGTATATCATTAATTTGGATGAGATGTATATAAGACGCGGCTGAGTTCAACGATAATTACCCAAATATCTAGAAAAAACTACCTTTGGCTACTCAATCTCACTTTTGATGCAAGACGTTTTACAGTGAAATAGCAATATAACTAATATTGTCATGTATGTATGTGCCTATGGTTATTCATCCTCACCCCCCCCCCCACTTTCTGTCACTACCGTATAAAGCCGATCGTAGAAACAAAGTTTCAAAAGTATTTCTACTATGAAATATTCGAATTTTGAAGGGTGTAAATTATCCAACACTTTCTCTCAACAAAACCATTTTCATTCAAGTTCAAAAGTCGTTTTAATTACTATCATACAAATTGATCAAGATGAATAATTCTTTAGTTTTTGAATAGTATTTTAAAAATATCGAATATATCTAACAACAAACACATACTAAAATTCTGTTTTAGAAGATTTACTAACAATCAACAAAACCATGTTTTATTAATATAAGGTATTCATGCATAAGAAAGGAGTATTTACACATTACGATACCTTCTCATACTCTAAAATGATTACTGCTATGAACTGCCAAAAGAAATTCACTCTGGTTCACACATCGAAAGAGTTGAAACTACTCTTAGCTCAAGATGAATATTAATGCTCACGTGATATTCACTTGAGGGTCTATCTTATTCTGCAATTCTAACAGATGATCTAATAAGTTACATTTGCGACGAATATTCACGATGTTCAACTTATAGATGTATGTGTGAATTAATTACGAATGTTAGATAAAACATTCTGCACAGAGAAAATTATTTGCGGCAAATTTCACATGCGTCATAGTTTTATGATCAGTTAGAAACAATTATTGAACATTCACATCGATACTGAATATCTTCGTTGCTTTTTCTTGAATAGATTTTTAATTAAATTCTAAACATCTCTCTAATACTGCTAATTAAATTTTTTTTCTTCAGTATTACAACTCATTCTTTATATTGTGACTAATTATTGCAGCGTTCGATTGTCGTCGGAACCAATTGACATCGCCGTACACATCCATTCTCTTCAATTAGAGACAATCTGAGAAAAACTATAGTCATGCAATCATACGAAGAATTATTCGAGAGATAGAATATATGCTCTCGACTGACTATCTCTATTCTCAGCAGCTATTAATATTGGCTAAAACTACAAACCAGAAAAAAATGTGGTTTAATACTTGATCATATAAATTAGTGTATATTATTTGCTTTTTTTTTATTCTTTAACGGTCTAAAACAAGAATTATAATAAACTTTTTTTTTCTTTTCATGTTTTCTTGTTCAGACAGAAAACGATCGAGCTCAGATTCTGCTTTAAAACTGATTGTTGATTATATCTCAAACAGATTGTTGTACTGGTGGTTCGTAGCCATCAGCTCGTTCGACTATTTGACCTTTGTCATCAACAGTTACAGTACTGTGACTTTCACCATGCATTTCCATGAGACGAGCAACTAATAATTCAAGAATTTATCAATAAGAAACCGTAAAATACAATGAAGAACTGTTGCCTTTACCATCGAATTTAGGTTTCTTGATTACTTTTACTTTTCGAATATTCACATTTTGCAATGGATAAATACTGCGACAAGCTTTTTCGATTTCTGTACCAATGCTATTTGGAATACTAAAAAATAATAATCGTAGATGCTTTTTATATTTTGATCTTATCGGAATATAAATTATACAACAACATACAGTTTACTAACGACATCTTTAAGTTCACTACCAGCAATGTCTTGTGTCATTATTTCAATCATTTTCTTGCGGATAGCTTTAATCTAAATGAAATAAGTTACTCTTAAAAACTGTTAGAATTCAGTATTTGTTAAACTGACTTGTGTATGTTGTGCATATGACGTTTTCCTTATTTGGCCACGCATTTTCATTGTGAAACCAATGCAAAATATACGCAGAAGATAGCCATCTGATGTACGAATGTCAGCTTGTGCTTCGATTAGTGTCTATGGAATTATACAAAGAATTTCAGTTTTCTGTTAGATTCAAAGGTTTTTTTTGCTTTAGTCACCTGCCACTTTTTAACAAGCATACGAAGACGATCTGTTGTTATATCCATGCCATGAAAGTTCGTTAAACAATGACGACCTTGTACATCTTCACAAATGAGTTTAAATTTTCGGTAGCTATCTTCATCATCAAGTTTGATTAAATCCCCGAGTGATGCTTCAAATACACGACCTTTTAAAGCATCCGAAGCGATTTCTATTAGAAAAAAAAAACGAAAACAATTTATTTTCTTGACATCAATGTAAACATAAAATTTCATCCTGTTTAGAAATATTTCTTGTTCGTTTGGGGGAACCGTTCTATTTGACTACATTCTAATTATTGTATGTCAAAAAATATGCATTCAAAAAAGGAATTTTCCGAAAGATAGTAGGGTTCAAATTTTAAATGTACATTTTTGTTTTTGTTATCTCGAACATCTGCAAATTCTATTCTAAGTCATGTGGTTTCTTCATAGTGGAGATGAGTCAGATTGGTTCTAATCATGTAGAAAACTATAGATGTAGACAGAATGATTCATTAAATAAAATACTTGTGCCAGTTGTTCGTGTGACGAGAGTTCGGCCGATAGTCCGTGTTTCAAAAGTAGCTGGTACTTTAACATCATACCAATCTTTTTTAGAAAATGGATCAGCACTAGAACAAATTAGAAAAGAGAATACATTCATTCAAAGAAAATCATGTGATATTTATTATTACGTACATTTTCTTTTTGCCACCCTTTTTACCACCTTTAGTTAAGCGTTTGTTCTTGCCGATGGCCATCTCGTATAATCAATCTACAATGAAAATTTAAGTTGTGTTGTTTTTTGTGAATATATTCTCAATGTCATCTAGTAAATTTCTTTCGAAAATCTACGCATCATAGACATCCGTACTAATGCATAATTCCTGTCAAGCGACATGGAGAATGTCTGAGACCATGAGAAGAATCTTTTTTTTTTTATTTGTTAATCATATTTGATAAAAAAAGAAAACATTTCATGTAAAAATTTCATCCATAGAATACATTTTGGATAAGTCCATATTGACAGAACAATGACCTCCTCTATAACAAGTCTTATAGTTGATCATTAATGCACATGAAGTGTTTCCTGATTCCGATTGGTTTGCGTCTGATAACCGTACACGCAGCACGACATATTCCTTTTCTTTTTTTTTCTTTTTTATTTAATATCACTAGTCATTTGTTGTTCTTGGTTTTTGTCTCAAGAGATAATCAAGTGTTGTTTTTATTTTAAGATATAAACATGGGAAATCAATCATTTCTATTTATTATTGTCTTTATTGCCATTCAATTAATCCTAACAACACATTCGTTGTATTTTCATATACGTGAAACGGAACGTAAATGTTTCATTGAAGAAATACCAGATCAAACATTAGTGATTGGTAAATACAAAGTCGAATTATTCGATCCATCATCGAATACATACTTACCATCGACACCTGGTATTGGCATGCATGTTGAAGTTAAAGATCCTGACGAAAAAATAGTTCTGTCAAAATTGTATACAAGTGAAGGACGTTTTACTTTTACATCACACATACCAGGTGAACATGTCATTTGTTTATATTCAAATTCAACAGCTTGGTTTGGTGGACAACAGTTAGTAAGTTGTTGAAGTCAATCGAGACAACAACTTAGTTTTCAAGAGAAAAATATATCTTATTTATCTTTTATAGCGTGTTCATCTTGATATTGATATTGGTGAACATGCTGTCGATTATCAACAAATAAGTGCAAAAGAAAAATTAACTGAACTACAATTACGTGTAAGACAGCTATTAGATCAAGTTGAACAAATGTACGTTGAAAAAGAATACAATAGAAATACGACTTTGTTTCATGTTTGCTTTATTTTTTATAACGTTTTTACAGAAGCAAAGAACAGAATTATCAACGTTATCGTGAAGAACGTTTTCGGGCCACAAGTGAATCAACGAATCAACGTGTTTTATGGTGGTCAATCGCACAATTAGTTATTCTTGTAATAGCTGGCTTTTGGCAAATGCGTCATCTTAAAGGATTTTTCGAAGCTAAAAAGCTCGTTTAAAAAAATGCCTTGGTTTCATTCCAATTGATGTCCGTTTGGCTTCTTGTTTAGCTTCTTTCTATGTTATTTTGAAATGTCATACGTCTACTATATTGATTTCTTTTCTTCTTCTTTTGTCTTGGTCAATCTCAAATAGATTTCAACTTTAACTCCTGTTTTTATTTGTTCTGTTTTAGAGAATTAACTGTAACAATCAAATAATAATAATAAGAAACAAAGAATTTTTTTTCCTTATCTTCAAAATAATTTTGTTTTATTAATATTTATTGTTATTCGATGCTTGCACGAGGCGTTCGGAATGTTATTTATAATTATACCGATGCCCAGCGTAAAGTACGATCGGCAACATCTAATGATGCTTGGGGACCATCACCAGCACTTATGCATGAAATAGCTGGCTTAACAGATAACGTTGTTGCTTACGCTGAAATAATGCCGAGTAAGTTACACTACGAAATATCCTCTATCTCATATGATATGACGGAAAAAAACGTATCACTAGAACATGAGTAAATTTCAATAGAAGTACGATTATTCTATTGTTTATGTGATGATTTTTGTTTGAGAAGAATATTCTACATTATGATACATCATAATTAGTATGACAATCTGATAGATACTTGATAAGAAGAGAAGGATTTTTCTTGTCTAAAAGAGCCTATGATGGATAAAACATAAGCAATTTAGTGTGTGAATGCAGAATTTTGACGTGTACTGTACTCAAAAGATTACTTCATTAATATCTAAATATAATCTGATTCAAATGAACAGTTGATGTATCTATACATGCAATTCATAGGGTTTAGCAGAATGAATTAAGATTGCACTAATATCATAAGATTCTGCTCGTTTGATTTAATTTTAGGAGGTGAAGCTGCCTGTCATTTGACGATATATACTGTGTAATTGTTTTTTCTTGAATTGAAAGATTTGAATGCGAGTCCTGAATTGCGTATCCATTCGTGAGATGATAAAAAGAACTACTGAAAAACTCGAAGAATTGAAAATGAAACAGTATGAGTACTCATTATCATCTGATAGACTACATCGTTTGTTTAAGCACAACGTTTTAATTTAAATGCATAGTGCAGACGACGAAAAAATGTACGATCTCCTGATAACCAGTATAGCATACTTTTGATTCCGATTAAAAACGAAATTCAATACGACTTGTAACTTTTGAACTTATCTATATATATATGCTAGTGAAAAATATTATACGATATTCTAATCAAGTAGTAACATTAATAAGCTCAAAATAATTTGCATGATCTTTGATATCTATCCTTGCGGAATTTTCTTCATATTTTATAATTGACTAACCTTGTTTTTGTGTTTTATGTGACATTTTAGTGGTTCACTCAGTTATTTACTTGTTCACAGGAAGAAGAATATTCATGTAAATAAATATATTTGAAAAGTTCACTGCGATCTATGCCGAACTTTATTTGATGTGACATCAATGTATTCTTGTTCTTTATTTTATTTTATTTTCCAACAATTTAATCAGATAACAAACATATGATCGGTATTTTAGTCTTTTCTCAATATCAAACAGCCAAACTAATTTCACAAATTACAGATGAAACATAAAACATATAATATTTTTAATAAGACTTTGACATCGCATTTAAATTTTATTCTCTTACATACTAAAAGAATGCTAACGCATCTAACGCTATTGAAATAGATTTTTACATTATGCACATAATTTGTCTTGTAATTTTAATAGTTATCTGGAAACGTCTAAATGATCACGGAAAAAATTGGCGTCATGTTTATAAATCTCTCGTTTTATTGGATCACTTAATTAAATATGGTAATGAACGTGTTAGTCAACAGTGTAAAGAAAATATATTTGCCATACAAACATTAAAAGATTTTCAATACATCGAAGATCAAAAAGATCAAGGTTATAATGTACGTGAAAAAGCAAAGCAACTTGTGGCCTTACTCAAAGATGATGAACGCTTACGAAATGAACGTCGAAAAGCACTAGAAGCTCGTGAACATTATGTACGACAAGCTATGGCAATGGACTCAAATGGATCTGTTACATTTGGTCGTCCTACAACTTCATCGATTCGGCGGAATAGTATTGAAGGTAGTGATCTGTATGGTGGCGCATCATCATATATGTCAACTCATAGTACTCATCCATATTCAACTGCGTATCGTTCAACATCATATAATGATAGTCTTCATGTAGCTACAGGCAGAGATTTCGTTCAACCAACAAGTCAAGAAGAAGAACAATTACAAATGCAAATTGCAATGGCAGAGTCGCAACGTGAAGTGAGTTTAATTAGAAATAAATTCATTAGTCAAATATAATTGTGTCTTATTTATGATTTTGTTTCATGCTTCATAGGCTGAAGATGAAGAGCGTCGACGTCGAAACGATGAATTAAAACTTAAAATAGCTTTAGAACGATCAGTTAACGAAGCATCACCGGAGGCGAACAGCCCACAAGTAAAGAATTGTTTTCTTTTTCTAAATGATTTTTCTTTCAACTACATATGAGAAGTTTGCGTCTCGGTGTGTCAATTTTCATGCAAATACTCCATAGTTAATTCAGAGAAAATCGAAAGGCCACACTACAAGACGACAAAATATGTCTGCAACTCCGGAGAAAAGACTTCTATGTTATCTATAAAGGCACTCTACTATATTGATGCTCAAAATATGTAATGCTTAAAATTCCGTCACATCAATCCAATGTACAAGTGGTATACTTGGTACCATTATTATAATTGAATCTTTCAAAATTGTCTTCTCTTCGTAATACTTTGATAACAATACAAATCTACTAGGATACATATAAAAAGTCTGCAGTTCTATTTTTCTAAGGTCATATTTTTTTAATTTCAATTCCCACCCATTCTAAATATTATATTTCGAATTAATACATTAATCTACCCCTATTCACTATATTCATTATTTAAAAAATAATTTTTTTAAATATTAGATATTAACCGTTGAGAAAGCACAGGCTGAAAATATTTGAAGAAAATATTCGTTTGATATGAGAAATAAAGTCTTTCAAGCAAAAAATACTATAATGAGAGCAATGTCAAAAAGCAAATACTCATTTTAACATCGAAACCGACAACAATTCCCGATGCATTCCCTTACGTTTTATTCAGTTAAGGATTCGCTTTTCGATTAAAATGAAATTCAGAAATTCTTAATGGTTAACTTTTATTCGTTAAATAATTCTTCTTTAGTTATTTGATTTTAATGCGAATGCGCAACATCATGACTCATCACCTTTTGATATTCATCCAAAGAATCCTTCATATTTACCACCAACGACAGTATCAAATATTGGTTGGAATACAACAAATACGCGACCATCAACTCGTCTTGCAGTCACGACTGCTACAAGTAAGAAACAAGAACAAGTCCTGCTATTAGATTCATGTATTTTTGTGCTATCATCACATGTTATAAATAATTATTCAATACTCTCTATTCCTTATTGTAAAGTATCACAATAATATGATTGATAGGAATCATCTGATAGATATGACTCTGTTGAATAATAAATAGCAGCGCAATAAGTAGTATGGTTTTTTCATTAGATGATCCTTGGACATCTGAATTAAATAATCGAAATTCTACGACAACAGCATTACATGATCCATGGCAAGTTCCGACAACAGCTAGTTCACAAGTGAATCCACGGAATGGCAATACTCCGACAACAACAAATATTGATACTGATCTTTCGATCAATCTATCGGATCCTTGGGGTATCGGTGCAATTCATTCACAGTCATCACCGTTAAAAATAACAACAGCAAGCTCACCTCCGGCAACGACTACTACAGTTGAAAATGAATTAAATGACTTTTTTGGTGCAAGTGCAAGTAAGATGTGTTTTTTAGAAAGATTTTTATTTTCATCATCGTGATGTTTCATAGCTGTCTCACCATCGTACAATCAACAACAAGTATCATCAAATCCTTGGGATACAACATCGTCTCCTATGAATACAGATACAATATCTCCAACATATACAAATTTATCGACAGGTGTTGGTAATGATGGAATTATGCTCTATCCGACAATACCAAGTAGCAATATTTCAAATCCTACTGGTGCAAGTCCAGTATCATCATCGATAGCTGCATCTCGAAAAACACCAGAAAGTTTTCTTGGTGATAAATTCATTAATTTAGTGAATCTTGATCAACTTGTGACGGATAGTAAAAGTAAAAATAAAACAAACAGATTTCATCATTTTGTTTTCTTCATTTAAACTTCGACTCTTTAGATACCAATCCATTTGGTTCAAATACAACCCGTACACCAAATCCATTTGCTAGTTCAACAAAACCGCCAACACTTGATCAACTAACTTCATCAAATAACACTGTTTTCACAAGTGCCTCATCATTACCTCCACCACTCATACCCTCGTCATTCAACAGCAATAATACAACTACACCATCATTCAATACAAATAATCCATTTCTCTGAACAAAAACTACAAAGATGCATCGCTTTTATTTTATTACTCTCCTTTTTTCCGAGAATGACTCGTTTTAGTTCTACTAGATCTTATGCCATATTTATTTTATTTTATTTTCTCTTTGTTTCATAGAATCTCTTTTCTTTGCTTCTTGTTTTCTTTTTGTTTTCTACGTACCGAAACCGTTATATTTGTAATGAGTCAATCATTTGAGAACAAAAAAAAACGAAGTTTTATCTTGTGACCATTTTTAAAGATCTTATAATACGTTTCTCTTTTTAATTGTACATTCATTATATACAGTTTAATATCGTTACATGCGCAATTTTTTTCTCTTTCATACAAATAAAGTTATATGTATTTTTCTCTTTAAAGTAATAATAATAAAAAACATGATGTAGATGATCAAATATTCAATTTTCTTAGATGGCTACTAATGCCATCATCGGAAAAAAATCCATTGAATAGAGAAATATGTCAAACTGAAAATTCAAACGCTATAACATCATTTGGTTTGATAGCAGATATTCATTATGCAAATGATGTACTGATGATGGCTAGAACTATTCGAAAACATTCCTCAGACGTTATAGAAATTCTTGAAATTTATTCGATCAAGCATGTAGCTATTGGCTAAATGAAATTAATTCAATATCTTTTGTAATTCAACTTTTGAGTGATCTATAAAAGATATCTATATAGCAATACGATGTTTTGAAGCGCTAAATCTTTCATATTGTCTGATCGAACCTCGTCTCGAATTCTTAGGCACTAGAACTATAAAAAGTAAGGAATGATTATTAGAAGAAGAAAAAAAAGATACAACACACATAGTAGTTATAAATAGAGTTCGATATGAATAAGACTATTCTCAATGGGCATAGGTAGTGCTCAGTAGGGAAAAATAATAAAATATAGTTGCATCGATTACTTTGAACGAAACTAAAAATTATATTGATAACTCATTTGCTGTACAGTTGCAGATTTATTTTTATAATTCAAGCAATACGGTTTAATACTTCTGAATGAATGTATTCATGTTTTCTTTTCACTTATGATTAAACAGATTCATCATCTTTGTACTACTTCATTATGCATTGCACATCGTGATTTACGAACTTCAGATGAATGAGAATTGAACCCGAATTCTATCAATAAAGCAGTATCGTTTTTCTATAATTATTTGCTAATTTTCATAGATATCGTTGATGAATACATTCTTGGTGATTTAATTGATGGTTGTTGTCAAAGAAATAAAACATCAAAGCATGATTTAAAAAGAATTCTCAATCAATTGAGAGATTTAAGACATATTTATCGCATATGGAGAAATCGGGAGTTACATAATTTTACGAGACATGAATTATTACCAGGTCATTACGGAACATTTGAAGTTTGTCCGAATTTAAGAATTATCACCATCGACACTTATGAATTGAGTCTATTAGGGATCGAACCAACCGATACACTTTATACAGACGCAATGAATGTATTGAGGGAATTCACCAAAAATGAAAATATCAACGATGCAACTAGGTTGGTTGTTTATCAACAACGACTTATACGAGTCAATGGTGGATCAACACAAAGTCAACTGTCTTGGTTGCCAAAACAATCGAATGAATGTAAAAATCATCATGAAAATTTTATTATCGTAGGTAAGTATGTGGCAAAGTAGAATATCATGTTACACGTTAGTCGAAATATTTTCTCTCCTATATCTTTTGAGAAAAAACAACAACTTTCGAATGTTCAAGATGAAATTCATATTCATCCTTCAATGAATACACATGCATTCAATTCAATTCAATACAAATACTTTCCACTGTTAATCAAATCAATCTATTTACATAGTATTTAAAATGATCGCCTTTTGTCAACATGACACCTATGTTGTACGTTCATAGAAAAGAAAAAAAGTTAAATACTTTGATAAATATATTTGTTTACACAAGACAAATAGTTAATTTGACGAAAAAACAAAAAAATATAGAAAAAAAAAATATCCGACATAGGCTTATTGACTTAATAAGTCAAACAGAGTAATATCGTTCAGTTCGGCTAAAACTAGTTAGAATCCATACTCAATATTTTAAGCATAGACTACCGAGAAAAGAAATGAAAATGCCGAACTTTTGTATCCTATGAGAAATGGCTTCATCTTTTGAATTAAAATCCTACATAATACTTACAGTTTTTTCTTGTGCCATTCTTTGTGTATCAACTGGGAAGCCACTCAAACTTGATTAAGCGATCTTTTAAGACCAAATAGATTTTGTATGATATTTTCTTTTTTTGACCACATTAACAAAACCCTCCAATGTTCATTTTTGTTGCCTAATTCAAGCTCCGATTATGAATGAATATGCAATGTGTTAGTATGGCTTCCAGAATATATGAAAATAATGGAACCATAACTTCACTGTAAAATAGAAATTTATTTCGTTGTAAATCTTATCAGTTATAATACTTTTGTTTTCACGTAGATATATTTTTTTGACTATCACTTATTACTATGATTTACTAAAACTAAATCTTCAACTAGAAATTAATACGTACTGAAAGTAGTTTGTTTTTTGAAATTCTTACAGACTGTCAAAATCGAACTAGACTACTAATCAAAATCGTATGTTTGTATAAACTGTTTGCAAGTCGATTTATTATTGGTTTCTTAAATAACTTGCTTCAATGGTACGCATAAACTGAAAATTGAAAATAAACGTAGAACCTGTACGTCAGTAATCATCATTTTTTCATATAAACTCAATGCCTTTTTAATGAGATATCTATTAGTAAAACTCAGCAGTTTCATGATTGTTTGATTCATAATCGATTTAAATTTTGACATTGACTAGTTTCCCTGCAGAAACAACGTATTTTTCTATTTCTTTCACCTATGGGGTGATTATATTAAAGTTTAAAAATGTCTCGGAATATTACAGTTTCGTTGCATGCGAAAATTTTGCATTTGACGTTGAAGATGTCTATCTTTCGTACAAGAGTGTGATTCGTTGAATCAATTTTATGTTACAATTTCTCGTTTTCTTTTTTATCGATGTATAACAAAAGTTGACTGAAAAAAAAAAACTCAATTGAACGATCAAAATCCGACTACAACGAAGCATGAGAACGTGACCTTCTAAGGTTTTGCTCGACTTAATATGACATCCTTTGATCGACCAGTATTTACTTAAATAATCAATAAAATCATGAGATGGTTTCCTTCTTGTTAATGGATTTTTCTCTTTACCGATGCTACAGATTGATTATTACAATAATCATGGTCATCGTTGTTTTTCTTTGTTCCATCTTGAATACGTTGTTTTATGAATTTGCTTTTTTTATCTGTTTTTATTTGAGATTTCTTTTTTGTTCTTTCATGATTCTTTTACAATATGTTTCACGTCATTCAACATATTTTCGTTTCGTTCGAATTTCTATCGTCTTTTGTTCGCTATCATTTTTCATTCTTCATTATTCTTTCGGTTTGTTCTAAGGTCATATTCCAATGCATTCAAAGACATGTGATGAACATGCTCTACTGTGGAATTATGAATACGCCTTAAGTACTCTATGGACATTTAATAGCACAATTATTGTTTACATAGCTGGGCATTGACATGAAGGTGCTTATTTTTATGATGAAAAATATATTCATCATTTAACATTGCATGGTATAGTCGAATGTGAGCCAGATACAAATGTCTTTGCAACTATACATTTATATGATGAATATTCAGATATTGAAGTTGTTGGATGTATCAGGACTTATCGAAGTAATCTAGTCAAACCAAAGCGTACAAGAGAATAGGATATCTTTTATCTGTTACATTCGCATTGGTTTGTGTTTTTACACAAATCTATAGCTTTTTTTTTTAAAAAATTGAAAGTATTTATCATTTCGATTATAAATACAGAAAAAAGAAAGAAATCATCGTTCTACAGTATCGAATGTCTTCTATAAAAAAGAGAGTAGATTGTATCAATAAGAACAAATGTTAACATCATCTTGTCTTTTCTTATATTTTAACGACAAATCTTCGATCATTGTTTACTTGATGTTATGTTACTGTCCGTTGCAATGCAAATTTGGACAATAAAGCTGATTAGACCAAAGATATTAGCCGCTAAAGCTGTCCAATAGACAATTGGATGACAATAGGATAATTTACTTGGGTATAGTACTTCCGATTTTAAAATTAGTGTCAATTTTATCCACCAAATCTAAAATAAGGAATAGAAGAAAAATTGTCCTATTATTTCTATGAAATAAATGCAAAAGTAAAGAAAACACACAGTTCCGACAATCCACCAAATGAACATAGCAATAGAAAAGATGGCACCAAACAATATTCCAATAAGTATTGCAATATCTTTTTCTAATGAAAACGTTTGTACATGTCGAATTACTAACAAGATTTTTATGTTTAAATATACAATGCAAAAATAAATTGAACAATAGAAAAACTTCTTACGAGTAGCAAAGTTGATGTCTAAAATTTTATAAATCATGTAATTAATAATATATAAAATGCCGAATATAGTTAAAAACATTGATAAGTTCTGTTTTTTCAGACAAACATTTCTATATATGAATCCAATCGTAAGAAATAGGATAGGAAAAAGAATAGCAAATGCAAATAAATTATGGTATGTTTCAATAAAAGATCTTCTTCTCTCTCGATGTTTAACATTTTCATTAAACGATTGACTGAAAATTGTTATTGATTCATCATCATTCAAGTCAATATCAATTAAATTATTATGCAATTGAGTTTTCATAAGATACGAATAGAATCGAATTATGTGTAATAAAGACAAGGTATCGATAAAATAACAAAAAGTCAATGAATGGTACCGGTGTGTGTCAATGAAATAATATATAATCGATTAAATTTTTCTATAGGACAAAAAAAAAAGCTAGCTATGAATTATTGTTATAGGTAAGAGGCGCGTCAGTGCACTTGAACGTTGAAGAACAATGAAAAGAGAACAAAAAAAAACGAAATAAGATGAGAAAAAAAATATATGTTTGCATTATTTTCTTTATGTATTTCTTTTCAAAATATGGCTTCCTCTTGTTTGAAATAGCTAATGAATCATAGCATATTGATTGCCGACTGTAGCCAATTAAAGATAGGAACATAATTGTTGACCAACGGTCAACAACACAATAAAATTAAAAGAAACAAAGAATAAGCTTTATTCATCATCGATCTACTCTGTTCGAACAAACTGAACTGGAGAGGAAAGATCATATTTGTGTTATTATTGTTGATGTCAATAAAACATTATTTGCTTATTAGAAAAAGAAAGAGCATGTTCTCTCTCGTCACAGTAGGTAGTGTCTACTTACAAACTACAACCCATATGTCTATCATTTGACCTAAAATGATAGACAAACCAAAACAGAAATTGAATGAGAAAAGAGCCAATCCTAGTGACTTCATCATCAACTAGACATGAGAATATCAATTGATATGAGTTATATATATATATATTAAAATTCGAAACACATATTATAATATATAAAGTTCAATCAATTCATATTGTCCATGCTATATTTTTGTGCAAATGTACTGTGATTACATTCGGTTGCAAAAACACGCACACACACGTACACAGCAGTTTTTATCCATGTGAAATATTCTAATTTGAAATTAGTATTTTTGACAGATTGATGATCGTTTTATGAATTCATACAAGATAATGATAATAATATCCTTACTCATCATGACGATTTTGTCTCATATAATCGAATAGATGTATGCACGTCTTACAGTGAAGCCTATTAAAGTATGCAACGAAAACCATTCGTGGTCTCTTTTACTTGTCTCTTCGTTGAGCATGATAAGATGTAAGAGAAAAAAAATGAATATCGAGTTAAAGAGAAAAAAACGTATCTCTATATCCGGTAATGAATATCTTTCATCGTCATCGTCCACTGAATCGTTTTCTCCCTTTATTTTACTGTTCACTGATGTGTGATACGGACTGTACTAAGATATAAAATACGAGAAGAGCAAAGATATTTTGAGCCAGTATATATGTATAAATGTATGCTTGTGTGTATTTTTATAATTGCTCTGATAGTTGAAGATTTCATATAATTCCTTCATACTGTGAATCGATCGTATTTCTTACTCCTTCGTTCTTTTATTTATCTACATATACATATCCACACACGTTCTGTTGACTGAATTCTTGACCGACTATCACGTCACATATCCTTTGCGTTATTCGAGTGATCTTGTGGGAGGAAGAAAGCGGCTATACACTTATACATATAGACATACATACGCACACTATTATTATTATTTTTTTTCTTTATTTCAATTCAACATTAACAGTTATCACAAGTTTAAATTAAAAAAAATTACCAGTATATCAAGCAGCATGCATAAGAGCAAAGTCGTAAGTTATTGCATTGATTATTCTCTTTTATTATTAATGTGCAGATTGACGACTCCCCTTTCGACGTTCACTTATCCATAAATAAATGTTGTCATACATGTCTCGATCAAGAAGTGGTCATTTTATGCTAGTAACTACGAGTTGTATTCGACACTTTCTCATAAAGAAAAAAAAAGAAATAAGAGCCGATGAAATGAGAAGAGAAGTATATTGATCATCTTATCCCCCGATTTACTTGTACAACAAACAAATATGTAAATAAAATTTGCCGTCGTCATCAATAACATTTCTTTTTCTTACATCGTTAAAGATAATAATATGAATTAAAGTAAACTTTTTCAAGTTAATCACAATCATCTATACACTAAGGATCAAAATCTCGAACAAAAGAATTCTTTTTATAGTTGAACATTCGATTCTTCATTTCGATTTCTCTTTTACTCTTGAGATAGTCTCATATTCATAAATATATATATATATATATACACATCCATACATATACATTAGTACAATTTGATGAAAGATTTAACATACATAAAGCACACAAAGAGTGTTCTTTCAATTCTTTTTTCTGTCTCTCTCGAGGACATAGAAGAAAGAGAACACGAGACGAAAAGAGAGAGAGAGAGAGAGAGAGAGATGGTCAGTCAAACTGAATGTTAGCTGAGCATTATTGATGAAAAAAGAACAGAAGTAAGTGACTATCAATGCGAGATTCTCAGTATTAGAACATCGAAATTCTCTTTACTTTTTTTTCTCATTATTGAAGTTCTTTCTTTTATTGCCTAAACAAAAAAAAAGAAATTCTAAAATTATTTTAAAATCAAATCTATTTCATTTCAAGGTAAATACAAAACGTGAACGTCGTTCGTCAAATAACAAGAATCAGAACAATAATATATCCAAGCAACCGCAAACAGAATCATATTCGACAATCGGTGCTCTAGTTACCGGTCTAACAAGTACACAAGTCAATATGTCTACTGATATAAATCTATCGGATACATTAATAATAAAGCCAACATCAATTGAAATAAATAATTCAATGAATGGCATCATACATGAAAATGGAAATCATTCACCTTCGAAATCTCTTAAACTTAAAATAGGCAACGACACTGAACATGAAACATTATTAGCAACAAATGGCTACCATCATTCACAAGAAAATGCTAATGATCATATCTATGAAACACCATTGAATATTGATCATAATCCGTTATCATCATTAGAGACACCAACTATTTCCGCATCAGATGAACAAGGTAGTAAAAATTTTACAAATAGTCATTTATCATCAACGAATTCACATAATGAAAACTATACAAATAATGATCATGAACGTATTTCATTACCTGAAATGACGGATTCGCCAATGAATAATGTTACTGAAATGGAAAAAGCAAATCTTGATGATGAATTAAGTTCATCGAATGCTTTACTATCAACATCAATAATTTCGGCTGCACGTCTTCTTGAAATAAATCAACCACGCGAATCAAGTCCAACAAGTGGTGTTATTATACCTGAAGAAAAACGTGTGACAGATCGTGTGAAAGTGTTCGAAGCTGTTGCTAATAATGATCAAGTAATAAATAAAAAACAAACACTAAAAAATGGTAATCAAAAAAAAACTTCTGCAAGTTTTTCAACCAATGATTATAAACAAAATACGAAACGTGAACAACAAATATCTCCATCATCATCATCAACAACAGAAAGTATTGATAATCAATTGACAAATGAATTGAAACCATCTTCGTCAACATCAACCACCACTACCACAACAACAAAAACTAAATCTAAACGTCCATCATTAAAGAAACAAATACAAAACTTACTTAAAATCGATAAGACACCGTCACAAGATGAATCAGCAATTCCTGAAGAACAAATATCAGTAACCAACGGTACGAAAAAAACAAATACAATCAATTCAACACGTAACAATAAACGAGATAACGGTAAAACCTAAAACAAAAACTATATTTCTCATACAGAATGTTGCAAACTAAAAACAATTATTATTATTATTATTAGTAGATTCAGTAACAACAACAACACTGAAACGAGTATCACCACCAACATCTCAACAACATAGTCCAACTAATGTTAGTGATTCATTTAAAAAACGTGCATCACCACCACTATCAACAACAAAACGTACATCACCAAGAGAATCACCATCGAAAAGTCAACAGAGTTCACCTGTGTCGAATGTTACTGAATTTAACATGAAGCCGATTGTTGAACCTCTTCAAATAACGATTGAACCAAATCCAACGAAAAAGAAATCTCCATCACCAACAAACAAACCTTCAACAAATGGTTTATTAACAAGTGAAATCGAACAACGTCGAAGTTCAACAGGTGTTTCAAAATTAATACATACATTTCAAGGTAATGCATCACATGAACTTGAACAAACAGTTCTTGTACCACGTTTACGAAGTCCTGCTCAATCAATGAATTACAGAGAAAATGTAAGTTAGTTTTGATTCTTTTGTTCTTGTTCTTATTTGCTGTTTATTGTCTTCAATCGATCATATATGTACTAAAGAAAATATGAAGGTTCAGCTTCAGTGAGTTTACGTCGTTCATTCATTCGAATGATTTACTTTACTTGTTAATATGTAGAATAAAGATGATGAAGAAAAGTGATTGACGCGATTTAGCATATGAATTGACATGCCACAGGCGCGAAAAGTATTATTCTTAAGAGTAAAAGTGCTCATAAGTAGTCTTCAGTTTCTTATTTTTCTGCCTTTTGTAAATTGTACACGTTAGTACTTATAGTATGTTAAAAGTGGATGTTAATCTTTTAAGCATATAGATATTCAAAACGTCAATGATCACTAGTATCCGTCAATTGTTCTCTTCATTAATACCATGTAATCAAATCTGAATGGTTATGTCATGTGCTTTCTTATTGATAATCGTCTGTGTTAATTAAAACTTGAACGTCTTCTCTTTTTCTGATATATATATATATATATATATATATATATGTGTGTGTGTGTGTGTGTGTGTACACATATGAACAAGGCTTCTACCGTTGTTGTGTTTTTATTCTTCATGTTCACAGGATCTAATCAATACAATAATTTGCTTCTTTTCTTCTTATTTTATGTTACCGACTTAAGTCAATAGAAGTTTCATGATTTATGAATACTGAAACTTCGATTTTCGTCTTCTTCTTCTTTTCTTTCTTTCTTACATTATTTTTATATAAGTACAAATTGAGCATATTTATTGTAAAATTCTTCTTTTATTCTTGCCGTCATTTTTTCCCTTATAGTTGATACATAGATGTATATGTCTGTTCTCACGTACTTTTAATGAGATTTATGGTCAACGAAAGATCGAGAACGTGCACATATCGAATGCGATGACGATCTATACACGTCACTCATCGCGCCCCCATTCTGTATATATGTATTGCGTGCTTCTCTATGGGCAAGAAGGGCGGTGGTAGTGATGATGATGATGATGGTGGTGGTGGTGGTGGTGGTAACAATGATGATCAGCTTCATCGTGTGGTTACGTAAACCTTTTTTCTATGTACAATTGACGACATAATTCAAATAAGAAAAGTCTATTTGTTTTTGGATATTTCGATAAAACGAAAATTCTTGTTCAAATTTGAAACGTAAAATGATGTATCGCTCTTAGCTATAGACGACAAGAGAGTCAAGATGAGTAGGCGTGGACTGACCTATATGTAGGGACCGAAAAAATTGGCTTTGGCCTACTGTGCATTGACGCGTGGAAAAAGGGATGATAGTTGGAGGACATTTGTATTTATTAAGTATTCAACATCAATGTTCTTTTTTTTTCTCGTTTTGATTTTATTGAAGATTACTGAGAGAAGATTTAATGATCGAAGTGTACATGGTAAAAAGAAGACTATCATCCGTTACTAATGATAAAAAGATACGAATACGGAGGACATGATGAAAGCGTTGAAAGATAAATAGATATCAGAATAAGCAAAGTGACATTGCGTATTGCTAGATGAAAAAATTTTTCTTTTTAAATATGTATCGAATTAATATAATAATATATGAAGATTTAATTCTTTTTTTTTTTGTGAAAAATGGGTGTTATTAAAGTCTCGTTGTTTGATTGATTAGTTGGTGAAACAAGTTAATGATAGTGACCAATACAATAGAATGTGGTTGTGCATGTCCAAGTGTAGATGATGAGCTGCTTGTTTCAAGGTCAATTTAAAATTAATGAGATCTGTCATTGCATGAAACAATAATACTAATGATTGTAGACTAAACTAACAGAGGAAAAAGATCTACACATAAAAGTACGGCGATGATGACACCTACTATTGTGCGTAAGTGTAAGAACGAAAATTTTCAGATAAGCATCACTCGGTTATGGTCACTATTTGAAATTCGAGCAATGCATTTATCAACAATGAATTCCATTGAAGACAATAAAACGAACAGTCGTTTTTTTTTTAGAATTTATATTCATGTATATCTATGCATATCTGTGTAGATTATTTTTTTTTAACGACCTTGTTAAACAATGATGCTACTCTTATTTCATATCGTTTTCTCATGCGAACACTTGTTCTTTACTTGTAAACTATTTTTTGATGTAATTAACAATCGGCTTGATCCTCGATCGACGTTGCCATCACCATCGACATGACAACAAGAACGTAAAAAGAAGCATAAGTGATATTTACTCTCTACTAGCATAGATACCTTCTATTTGCCTAACATACGACTTAAGCAGGTGCACAAAATCTTTGTTTTATTTAACAAGATGTTTATCTATTACAAAGAAAGATAGAATATACACAATTGTGAGTCTTGAAAACCTCAACAAATACATGAATACATAACATAATCTTTTACATAGAGACGACATTTGTCTTTGATTTTTCGCACATCTGAACAAACAGACAAGATATGTCACAGAATCATATATCGAAAAAGAGCAAAAGCTGCATATAGACCAAAAATAAAATGAGAGTATTAGCCTTTGACTGTTGATTATAAACGTACCATGAAATATGCAAAACATCGAGAAAAAAATGTTTTGTTTTTCAATAACAAAAGAACTTCGTTGATATTTTTTCTATCTATTGGTTTGCTGCGGTTTTGCAAATATATTTTTCACCACAAGTTTTCTATTCTTTTCTCGTTCTTCTCTCTCTTCATCAACATCCATTGTTTCACTCTCTCTCTCTCTCCATCTCTGTGTGTTTTGTTTCTCTTATTGACATAGAGGAATTATGATATAAAATAAGCGCACGAGTAAAAAGACTTCACCTTGATGGTGTGTTCTATAGAAAATATAAACAACAGGATATAAAACGAAAACGAGAACATTTGAGTCTGTCTACTTTCAATTAATAAACGACTCACATCAACACAACGACAAGTGTAAGAAGTAAGCAAACATGTAAAAACAAACTATTTCTTTAGTTCTTATCGAAAAGGGTCGGTGTGTATAATCTTCATTTATGTTCATAACAAAGTTTTTCTTGAATCCTTTTTTCACTTTGCATCGCACTGTTATTACCTTTGTTATTCTCTTTTCGTGTTCGCCATTTTACTAATAGCATTATGTTCTTAAAATTAAACATGACAATATTTTGCAATATCCAATAAAGAACATGCAAGAAAATGACCGGATTTAATAAATAAGAAAGAGAACGAAAACAAATGGTGGGCGGTTTAATGTACAATGTAGATGTTTTCATAAGGATCATCCGTCAGACAAAAATGAGCAGACAGACAGATCATCCACATATACGTGTATATATATATATATGTATATAATACATTAAATCCAATAGATCTCATTCAATTAGTTTCATACGAATAGGACGACGAATACTTCGTTATTTTTTGTATTTTTTTTGTTGTGTTGATAATCAATACCTCAATAGAGTGTTCAGGTAGAGTTTCGTTTTTTCATATTTATGTGTCAAATAAATGATATGTTTTTTTTTAATCAAACACAATTGATTATTGAAATGTTGCAATCATAAATATATTGCATATTCACATATGCATGTCAATATGATTAGTATAGAAGAAGTTGTCATTTGTCTATCAAAAATATATTCATATGTTCCAGCTGAGAATTTTCTGTCAATAAACAGACAATTGCTAGAATGATAGAAATTTTTTCCGATGTTGTTTCGTGAAGTCTGTCCTTGGGAAACAAGAATTGATAAAGAAAAGAACAGCAGTATTTGAACGATCGTAATTTTCTTTTTCTACGCGTTTTCATTGTAACACGATAAAAATAAACATCTTTTTTTCATATATATATATATATATATATATATATAAATGCATATATTTCAATCATGGTTCGTTGAAACCAAATCGCACAATAACAATCTTCTCATTTTCCTGGATCTTTTTTTTGTTTTTTTTTAATTTTTGGACACGAAAGAAAAATAAGATCGTCAACCTGTGAGAGACATAATATTGAAATACACTATCAAAAAACGAGATTAATATTGATAGAAACGATGTTGATGATTCTGCGTGGGTACTGTTCCTTTTTACACTGCAGTTCGGTGATCGCTAGTTGAAAAATAAAAGGAAACATTATGTACAGAATGAAACGATACTAATTAGATAAACTTTCTTAGTATTTTCCTACTGCAAATATATTAGTTGTTTTTATTAAAATTAAAATGCCATATCTTGTATCAAAACACGTAGAAGATTAATGTTTTAACCTTGTTAATACTGAGTTTAGATTTTTTTCTGAAAGTATAAGACGAAAAAAACTCGGTTTCAACTTTCAATCAATTCATTTTTTTTTTACTATGCATCGTCCATTCATACAATTATTTGCATGCGAGCTTAGCGGAAGCGACGCCTAATGATAATCCTTTCGTCTTCTTCTTCTCGTCGTCGTCACTTCGAAGCATGTTCTACGTATTTGACTTTGCTTTCTTAATGCTTTTTCTTCTTCGTCTCTGTCTCTGTCTCTCTCCCCCTTTTCTCCCTGTCTCTCTTTTTCTTTTACGATAAAATTTTTTTTCCTCTAGTGTGCCGGAAAAGGAGCTTGTTGTTCACATATATATAGGGTGTATGATGAGAAAAAAACGCAACATCGTTTGCTCATCTGGTACTAGTAACGTGTGTATGTGTGTGTCTAACATTTCGTGTTATTAGGTACTTATAGGCTTCTGATTTGAGTAATAATTGTTTACTACTTGTCATCATCGTTTCCACATGTGTATGTATGTTTGTGAAAGAGCAAAATAAAATAAAGGTCTTTGTCCATTATGTATTGAGAAAACAACCTGTGCTTGAGGGTTTATTTGATAGATGTAGGATGTCAAATAATTAGACATGTAAAAACAGACATCGATTAATCGATAGATAGAAAAAAAATAAATCTCTGCGACATTCATGGTGATAATAATTATAGTGATAAGGAAAACTAATCGAAGACGATGTCAATCAGATATAGCTTGACGAAGGAACACGCAAACGTTTAACTTCAGGATCAATCTAGTTTTTATTCTGCGGTTTATATGTTGTTGTTTTCGTTGTCGTCATCGTTGCGGTGGCGGTTGTAGTAGTAGTAGTAGTAGTAGAATAGTAAAGATCGATATTGAATTAGGGATCAAAGATGATATTTTATGTACTCAGGTGTCAATTTCTTTATTTTATTTTATTTTTCTTCTTCTTAGTCTTCTCTTTTTTGCGGTTTGTATATATACTCATTCTGTCATATTTATCATTTCTAGTAAGTTTATTCCTTCTGCTGGTGCCATATACATATATTAATATTCACCAGGCACTTTCGTCATGTTCCCATTTCACTTTTTTTTCTCTTTTTTGTTACTCATAGACAAAACTTGTATAATATGTATTCTCATGAAAAATAAGAACTATTCGAGCAATGTTGAAGATATTCATGCCTTTACTCTTTCTTACTTTTCTTTCGAACATTTATATAAAAAGAAATATTAATTATAAGTTTATTACGGTGATTATTGTTGTTGTTCATATAAATGTAGTGCAACGACGATGACGATGACGACGACGACGCTTGTTTTAAGGCGTTACGTCTCGTCATCTTCATAACATGTTACTTATTAATTTTACTTAATCAACGAATATATATATATATATATATATATATATAAATATTTATCTATAAATATACATGTATGTACGTTTTTTCTTTCATTATTTTTTTCAGTCGACGACATCATCTGGATTTTCTCAAATTGATCCGGCAACAAATCCTATTCTTAGTTCTTCATCTTTGAATAATTCAATTTCTCCTTCTACCAATAACAATACAACTGTTCCTCCTCCATTATCATCATCATCATCATCATCAATATCTGTTTCAACCAATAGTCCAATGTCGTCCGGTGTTGGTGATATAGTAAAAACATCGACACGTTCTGTCACGATAGAATCGGGCACACGTAGTCGCCCAAACCTTCGAGATACATCACCATTATCAGGTATGCAACGACAAGGTCAAAGCGATAGTTCATCGTTTGCATTATTAAATCAATCGAAAAATGCTATGGTCACTGATAATTTACGTGTACAACATCAACGTGAAAAACAAGAATTATCAGACTTAAATGATCGTTTTCGAGGTAAGAAATAAAAAGAACAAGGAACGCCATAAACAACAAACAATCCATAACTCTGTTGTTGTTATTGTTTTTTCTTAAGGTTATCTCGATCGTGTTAAAACTCTTGAAAATAAAAATGCTAAATTAACCGGTCAACTTGAAGATATAACAAAAGCATGGGGTGCAGCATCTCAAGCAATTATAGCACAATATTCAGCACCACTAGATCATCTTCGTCAAGAAGTTAATGACAGTATGATTGACGAAGCTGATTTGCAAACACGTTTACGTCGTTCACATTATACGATTGATAATTATCGTTCATTAATTAATGATGAAACAGCTTGGAATGATCGTCAAGAAGAGAAACGGGAACAATTAAAACTAGAATTTGAACATTCATGTGCTGAATTAGCTGCTTTACAAAAATCCTACAAGCAAGTTGAAGATCAATTAAAAAATTTACTTAATCAACGTGAACAATATCTTAATGAGATTGATCAACTTAATGATCAATCATATAAGGCAACAATCGATAGAATAAAATTAGATTTACAAGTTCAAACGCTTCGAGAAGAAATACCGTTTCTTAATGATATTCATTCACATTTACTTAAGTAATGAATAAATTTTCTAGCAATGTTTTTCTTGTATAAATAATATTATTTTCATGATTTTATTTTTATTTACAGTGAATTCGAACAATTAAAACCAACTAATGGTATTGACACTCAACTATTTTACAGACAAGAATTAGAAAAAGCTATACGTGATATACGTCGAGACTTTGAAGCTTTACATGCAGCACAACGTAAAGAAATGGAAGAATATTATAATGTGAAAATAGAGGAAATACAAAATGATGCTAAGAAACTTCTACCATTACAATCACGACAAGATGAATTAATGAAAATAAATGAACAAATAAAAGCGGCTAAATTTGATTTAACTGATGCACAAAAACTTTTAATTAATGAAAAGGAAAAATATAAGGAATTACAAGAACGTCTATCTAAATTAGAAGAAGAATATAGCTATGTACGTGATCAACGTGCAGATGCTAATGATTCAATTAATAAAGATTTAGCACTTGCACAAGAACGTATCCAACAATTAACTGGTGAAATAGATACAATTTTACGAAGGTGAACTTTTGATAGGACGAAAAACATATTTATTCAAATATTTTGAATCTTGATTTTGTTTCTAGCAATATAACTCTTGAATCTGAAATAAATGTCTATCGACGATTGTTAGATAGCGAAGCAAATCGACTAACACAACAAACAGTAGAACAAATTTTACCACCTGAACCAGCACCACCATCGTTCGGTAGTGAACTTGGAAAAGTTTTCAATAAAAAAATTAAAAAAGGTCCTATTGCTATAAGTACGTATTGAATTTAAATTTTACGTTTTGAATACTAACGAAGACTAAAGTATGTTGAATCTTATTCGTTGCTACACAACATCAAAACTAGTCATATTTTAATGCAACACAATTATTCCTTTTTTCGTCGAAATTCGAACTTTTTTTTTTTTCATTAAAAATATACAAAACTTCCAACAATGAACTAAGATCATTTTCAACACACATCAATATTTCATTCTTCGATCTTAATACTCTCCTGGATCTATTCTCTAAATGCCAAAGAATTCTTAAATCCTTTTTTATTCAGATATTTCATTTCTTAATCTCAATGCTATACTGCACACATTTGTACCATATCAAATTCTATTGATCAAAAGTTAAAGAATGTTCTTAACCAAGGATTTGTAAAATTCGACATTTATATAGGTTACTTGATCTTTCTTTCGTTCTCTCTCTCTCTCTCTTCTCCTTTTCTTTTTCCAAAATCCTCCATGCACTAGCTGTAAGCGATCAATTTCAGGCTTCATGTTTTTTTATTTACATCTTTCACATGAAAACAGCTGGTTAACAACATTCCTAAAACGAATACACACTTCATGAGACTATTTGAATATCTAAGTTTAGACATTCAAATTTACATAGGTGCAAATTTTCTTTATGTTATAATTATTATTTATTCTATGCTCTTTCCATCAATATCTTTCCTCATTGAATGTTTACATGAAATGTATGTCTTTCTTTTCATATTATTCAGTTTTGATTTGTTGTGTTGACAATGAGAAGTTTATTATATGATTTCATAAACCACCGATGTAGACAGTTGGATTGTATGTAAAATAATTACTTGCTTTATTTTATTAAAATCATAGAATGAAAACCTAAAGTAATCTACTATTGACTATCTCGATGAAAAATATCTTCCGTTTTGTAAAGTTGTTGACATTGTATTCAAGTGACTCTCGTAAGAGTTTCATTAAATTGTAGTGGTTTTGTCAAATATGTCATACAACAAGATTGAATTCTTAAAATAAACAAACATTTTCAATACATATAAAAGGAATCATTACTTGTTTGATGAGTCTTTTTTTCGTTTCGACAATTAAAGAAAAGAAAAAAATTGAATCTAAATATACATTTGTTTCTTTTTTGAATTCTTTTGCAGAAGACTGTACACCTGATGGTAAATGTATCACACTTGAAAATAGTTCAAGTGACAAAGATGTTGATGTATCCAATTGGACATTGAAACGACATGTTGAAGGTACACCGGAAATTTCCTATACAATACCTTACGGTTTAATAATGAAACATGGCACTGAACTGAAAATCTTTGCTCGAAGTGCTCAAAATGCACATCATCGACCACCATCAGAAGTTGTTAATGATAAACTTGATTCATGGGGCATGGGCACAGAATGTGAAACACGATTATTTAATGAACAAGGTGAAGAACGTGCATCGCATTCGCAAAAGATTGTCTTTGGTTCAGACTCGTCACGTAATTTACCTTAGTAAGTAACTTTTAAAAACTTAATCTCTAATACTATTCATCGTTGAATATCGGTTCTATCAGTGTTTTTTAAATGATCGTTATAAGTAATTTTTTCTTTAGTGAAACTAATTGGCCTGAGTGTAAGTGATATTTCTTTACGAGCAAAATTTTCTTTCTTTTTCTGTTCAATCGAAAGGGGGGGAAGGGGGCGCAACATTTGCTTATAATGCCATTTTTTTTATTCTTTCATTGGCATGTATGCCTCAGATCTTTGCATGATGAGAAAAGAAAAACGATTAAAATGAAAAATTAATTGCTTTCTTTATTATTATTTTATAGGGACAACATAAGAAGAGAAAAATAATGAAGAAGAACGATTGATTAAAAGAAAACACAATATTGATTGGAATTTTGAACGTTTATCATTTCTCTATTTATTTAGCTATATGTGTAGAGAAGATTCGATTTTGATTTTTCCCTTTTGCATTGTAAATAAGGATGAATTTCTTTTTCTTTCTTTTCTGTCTAATACAATCATAATCATTAAAAAACAAACGAATATTTAAAGAAACAAACATACAACAATCTATTGTTCTGTCACTTTTTCTTTCTTTCATTAATGCTTCTTCTCTCCTTCCCGTTTTCTTTTCCGGCTGTCTCTTTATCTCTCTAGTAGTTTGATACAATGAATCATAATCTTTTTAAAATGAATCATAATCTTATTTGATTTTTTTCAATACGACAGGAATAGTTTCAATCTTTCTTTCTTTCTCTTCTTCAGTCTTAAGCAACAATTTCTCTTGTCTTCTTTTTTTTTTCTTTGTTTGTTTGCTTGTTGTTTCACTTTGGCTGCTTGCTTTTTTTCCCTATTTGTTTTCTTTCTCTTCTGTCTTCATGCTGTTGTCTGTTATTAGTGCGGGATACTGCTAACTGACTGATTGATCCCCTACCTTTTCTTCCTTCGCTCTCAATTTTATGATATTCTTTGCCTAAATGTGCGTTGTCTCCTTTTTTTTCCCAAATAAAATCGATAAAAATTAAATAAATTAATATCACGTTCTTTTCGTGGTCTTTAGTATTCTATCGTGATGCTATAGATAAAGTCTTATCGAATGAAAATATCCTGTGCATGTCTCAAATTCAACAAGTGATAAAAATAGATGACCTTGTATGATAAAATGAGTTCAAGAAAATCTTAATCATATTGAATTTGCACTGAATCAAGTTTTATTATATTCATTTAGTTTGATATTTCACATCGTTCAACGGCATATGCGCCATGTCGTTGTCGAATAAAGTTCATCATATGTTTTTAAAAGAACGAGTAAAGACAGATACATTTTGAAAATGAAAAAACGAAAACTTGATGCACATATACATGTATATATATTATTTCTAGCAGAACAAAAAACTTGACAGAATCATCTATTGAAATGTATATATTTTAAGATGAAATCTTAATTGTATTACATGCAATTCAATTAAAATTGGATGATGGTGTAGTTTTATGATGAATGTTGACAATACTTCAGTTCAGTAGTTTTCAAGGACTCTCAAAATTTTAATGCAACCTCCACCATATTGTTCCTACAAATTCATTAAATATGAATCCATTCAACAGTAGTTTTTCTTCTAGTATGATGTTGATAAATCATGCCAGTTCGCATTCGGACGATCAATATAAATAAGTGTTTCTTTTTCAGTAAATCAATTTCAATTTAGATGTTTGAATGTGAAAAATTTAAGTGTATTTTGTTTTCATTTGAGAATGCCAACCTACCCCTTAGCAATGTGAATCTTTCACTAATCGATATATGTTTATTCTATCGTAAGCATTTATTGGAATTTTGTTTTGATGAGTTATTGATTATTGAAATGTCTGTTCACTTATTATTATTTTTTTTCTTATGCATTACACGATTGAACGCAAAATAAACGTTCAGAACAGAAAAGAAATTAATTGGAATACATGTCTCTTGTATATACTCAAAAGATGCTACATAGGATGGATTTTGATTATTCATTGAATTCAAGTATCTTTTGACGAGGTCAAAAATATACAAAACTGTTTGCTGAGAAGAACTTCTCTATATTACTTGGCATTTGACATTTGAATTTTGTCTATGTCCATCATATGAATTAATATTCTGAATAGTGTTCAAGATTCTAACGTAAACGTTTTTGACTATCATAATGAACAATTGTTTTATAGGTTTTCTTTGATGATAAGCTTCAGGTCTGTAATCGACAGTTAACTTTCTAGATGCTACTCCTGATTGCAATCATTGTAGGAAACTGTTGAGAAGTACAGTGTAAACGTATTCGTTACAGAGCAACAAGCTAACGACTAGAAATCTTTTCCGACTATTTACAACGCATTCAAGCTTAGACAGTGTTAATAAGCCAAATCTCAAAAACGATTAATCAGTTGACGGACTTCCATCGTCAAGTAAACACAACAATATTATCAATAACTCATTACATCCGAGATATATTATTATTTGAATGTTACATATATTTAGAATTGTTCGCTTCAGATCGTTAAACAAGAAAATATACATAAAACAAAATCAAAGAAAATGAAACGATCTGTCAAGGTAACTATTATCGATTCGTCGTCTAGAAAACATGTCTGCTTTTCTCCGTAATCAAACTTGTGATTAGATTGATTTATGTAAAAGCTCCAACGTAAACGGATAACAGTACTTGACAAATCTAAGGGAATTTAAGCCTGATAATGATCAAGTATAGGTAAATTGTTTCTAATCTTAATTACAATACGATATCTTTTAAAGTCGTAGGAAATTTTTTAGATCGGGAACATTGTGTCTACTGTTGATCTGACATTGACTTTAAGAGAACGATATATTAAAAATTCGTATTACTGATCTATAAGAAGATCAATGGATTTATATTAATTGATGTTGTTATTATATCATAAAGGCATAATCATAGATTAACGTTCTATGTAAATTTAAACATGCATTAAAAGATAACATCTGCTAGGCATCATTCCGATTTAAAGTAAGCATGTGAGTCTATTTGAGATTATTTTGTGGTAGGCACAGAATAGAAATATGCAGTTTATACTATTTAAAAGAGAAGATATACTTGCATCGAATCTGACATACCAAATATATGTCGAATAGAATTTCTTGCGAAAGACATCATTTATTATATAGAATCGGCATCTTAATTTTTGAAATATCTATTAGAACCGTTAATTCAAGATCTACAGATGGCATTTGTTCAATTTCATGTGATTTACGTGTCATGAGTTCTAAAAATTCTAGCATGTTTTTTGGTAGATAGGTTTTCACACACATTGACATTGTTTTTATTCACTTTCTAAAACCCCATCTTCTGTACTTATGTCACAGCTCAATTTGTTAAAGAAAGTTTTACTACAAGAATCAAATCAATTGTGTCGATGAAATCTAACATGTACGATTCGATGCATTTTTAATGTTTCTTTTAAATGTTGAATGTCTTTATTCATGTATCTTATATTGTGTTATGGATATTGATGAACATCTGTTTCTGATTCTACTTTCATCTCTAGGCCATGTACTATGAATACCAGAGAATTATTCTCCAGCACTTTATATTCTCACTGATTTCTTGTCTTTCTTAACTTAGGGTGTATAAATATGATTAATGATTCGAATCTTTTCCATGCTAGCAATAGAATGACATTCACATACAAGATTATCTAGCAGAGAACAACTTGAGTAGACAAATGTCTTCGAGTAGAAATTTGATTGAAATTGCTTTTATCTCAAAATTACAAGGTTCTAATTCAAGTTGAAAAGCATACTAAAGATCTCTATATTATATTATAGTCTAGTTCAAAACTCTTTCAAATTTAAGTAATAAAACGTAATTCGATCAGTATGAATGTAAGGAACTAATTAATACTACTGTAAAAGAACATATTCTATAATAGTTCATTTCTTTCATAGGAAATCATAGATTAATTCTCTAAAATAATTAACATCTTCGTATCATCAACACGTTGCCATAGTATTCGATAGAAATGTAAAACATATTGAGACCGATCAGCTGAATGTCCTGAAAAAACGACTAACTCATGTGGCTGATCCGTACAGAAAGCAGTTATTGATTTTGATTAATTCTATATTTTGCTTTACTGATATCTATATCATCTGACTCTCAACGGAAAAAAATAAAGAACGAAGGCAGAAAACCGCGGGATAAATCTTCATATAAAATCGTTCGATTCGATTCAACTAATGATGCGTCATTGTACAATATGACTTATCAATCGAACGAATATTATATCCACTCGTCGAGCCTGTTGATACCAGAATCAGTCTCTATAATGATTTCATTAGTATGATTTTTTTCTTATAAAATAAATACGATTTTACTATGTCTTTTTCATTTTTAATTAAAATTTGATGACAAAGTCAAATTTCAAAATCATTTGCATGTAAATTTTTTTCTTAGGTGTTTGAAGATGCCTTGAAAGTTGTATTCAAGGAGAATATTTTGTTCATGAATGATTGATTATGTCAAATGTAGATTGTAAGTGACGTCAAATCATAATTGCTTACGAAAAGGCATTGAATTAGAATGAAGTTTTATGCTTTTCCACTGGTATTCTTATAGAGATCTACGGATGAGAAGAAAAAAATTTTTCTCTATTCACCAGTTAAACATAAGAACATCTTCGTAGATTCGTCAACTTGAATAATTTGCCTATTTACTGCAATTTATTTTCAAATACAATTAGATTTTAATACTATATAAATGTTTTGAAAATTAACTTTACTATTTCGATTAAGAATTTCAAGATTATCGTGATAAACAAAATATACTGTCAGATAAAAAACACAATTCACACTTTCCATCAATTAGCTTTTATGACATAGTAAAACAAGTTTTATTCCTTATTAAGAATACTTTGCTTTTATCATCTGTTGTCAATTCATAGATGTCTACACACTTCATTTATCATCGATCCCATCCTATTAATGTTATCAACTTTCCTTTTTTTATACATTTATTGTTTACATCTCACTTCGTTTATTTTTTATGTTACTGTAGACTGCATTTATATGAATACATGTGATAAGGTAAGAAGAAGGGAGGGTGCGAGGCTGAATAGAGGAGAAGATAAACTTAGTCTGTGTTCTACCTTTTATTATTACAAACCATGTGCATCAGCTGTCATTAATCGAAACATGCGAGTTTGTTCTTTTCTCTTTCTTTCTAATCAATGTCTCTTTAAGATGTCACTTGAAAATTCAATAGACATAGTTGTCGAAAGCTTAGAACACCTACTTCTATCGAAGAATAAAACAAACATTCGTGTCAAAAGACTATAATTACATGAAATTGGTGCCTGTTCTTTTATTGTTTTTCTTCTTCTTATACGCTTGATCGCGATAGTGAGTTGACTTAAAAGCATGTTCAACTTTATTCGAACATCAAAGAACTGGTGGTGATCACCACCTTATATATATATATACATATTCATCGACACAGATCAATGAAAACAAATCCACGAATGACTACACTGTTGTCACATCATCACCAGAAAAAAAAGAAGGAAAGGGGTGACCATATCTATATATATATTTATGTATGCATATGTAAGTTAGTAGTGTGACGCTACTGTTTCTCTATTCGTTCGACATGATATCAACTTCAATTTGTTGTATCTCTGATTTTAACTCGAGTAGTGATCTTGAGTATGATGAAGATGATGTTGTCAAAGTTGCTCAACAATCTTATTGCTCTACAAAAGAATCAAATATTATTTTTAACACACATCTTCGATATCATCATTCATCATCTTGCATTTTGGCTACTATTAAAATACAACAATCCATGCGATTATTCAAGGTAATAATTTTCTCGTCTCGTTTATAATGTTGATCATAAATTATTTGTTTTTTCTTTATACATAGTTAGTCAACGATAATCATTTATCGAACGAAATTTTCATTCGAGCGAATACTATTCTTCACAAATATCTTCTATCGACATGTATCAATGAAATCGATGACTTTATTCTTATCGCTTGTTTATCTTTGGCAACTAAATTACACGAAGAACATTTCACTCATTCTAACATAATTCTTTTCAATAGTAATTCATTAGCAGTAAGTATCTGATTTATTTTGTTTTCGTTTTGATTTCTACCATTCACTCATGATGTCCTCCAATTTAGATAAATGAAAATTTGATATGTGAAACACTTGAATGGGATATTGATCTCATAACACCGATAAACGTTGTTGAAGCAATATTATCACATGTATCGAATTATTCCATTCGAGATCGACTTCGACAATTGACTTTTGAATTGATTGTCTTCTGTTCAACTGGTAAGATTATATTCTGTGATAATCTTGTAATATGTATTGTTATGTTTAGACATTCGCTGTATCGATTTATCTGACTTATTCGTAGGAATAAGTTGTTTATTGATGGCATGTGAAATGATGAATTGTCGGGAATTAGTCCCAGAAAAATTGTTCGACTATATACAGGAGAAAGATATTTTTCTTCAAGTATGTTTTAATTTTGAATAAAAGTTCTATTTTTGTAAATAAAATCATTGAATCAATTTTATTTTAGAAATCGTATGATCGTATTCGTCGAATTCTTATGCATAGTCTTTGTTGGTAATTTATTATCTCATGAATATAGGACTAAAATATATTGGCAATAACATTTCATAGTAAACAGACATGAATATTTGTAATTATTTTTAATATATTTATATATATATATATATAAAGGGATGAAAGATTTTTTTTTATTTATGATTAAAAATAAAAACCTTTCTAGAAGTATTAGGTTTTTTCAGTTTGCTGAAATTCATATGTTTGTAACTGATTGATTTTTACAGTGTCACTATACTGTCAATTTATAAATGGCTGACATTGACGGAATGGTCGATAGCGTTTTGAATAGATCTCTTATGAAGAAATTTTACATCTATAACTAAGAAAATTAATGACGTAACTCGGTGTGAAAGTTCGATCTTCTCTGAAAAGTTTTCAACGTTTTTGCTTGAATGATGGTCAAGCTCGACTAAACACGGACATTGAATCGTCTTCACCTGTGTATTTGAAATAGTAGCTTTTTTTTCGAGTATGAAAATTACATGAAATGAATTTAACTAAATAGATTTCTTTTCTTAGATCTACAGAACTAAAAATAATAAAGCCTGAGGATATGTCCTACGTCGTATTGTATTGAAATCAATATAAATTTTACTCACTAACAACGATCAAAGACGTTATGGAAGCATAGAAAACAAAATTATCCCGTCGCTTATAATATCTAATTGTAGTTTTGAATTCAATTGAGATCTTTCATATTTATTTACTGTCAAATCAATCAACATCAATTGTACTATAGAGAGATGTTGCTCTCAAGTATGTCTGCATAATGGAAAGTGTTTTTTGTTTAATGAAATACACAAATACTTTGCTTCAATAATGAAATTGTTTTGAAGAACATTGAGAAAAAAAGTATTTCTTGAAATCCTTGGTTCGTCGCGATGCTTCAACTATTTATTTATTTTCATACATTTTCATTAATAAAAAGAAACAGTATAATTTTGTCTGCATTTATTGCTATCATCAATCACTGGCTTATTATTTTCAATAGAATTGATGTGCAATGACTTCGACATGACACAGATATGTATTACCAATGGTAGATTAGAGCAGAACTCGTGCTACAGAACAATTTCTATTGTGATGAGACACTTAATATAAATGAGTCTTGTAATCACCATTGAGGCCGATAATAAAGTTTTTGCACTTGTCCTAAAAGATTATTGATTATTTGTGGTTAAACCCTAGACAATATGCAATCAGTTATTGGCAATCTAAAGGTCTCTTGTTTTTTGGATATGTCAAAGCAAATCTTAATGCACTTGATTACATGTCATAAATATCAGTCCTTTTATGCATAGAAAATAAAAACAAAACAATGTCTATCACGATCACACATTTGTTTCATCGGATCGCATGAAGTATGAATATAAGATAAACAGGAAAAAAAAAGAAATGTGATAATTTCCAAATTCAACCATTTCATCGCTAGTGAAAGATTTCATAAATCCGATATACGTGCATGTCACAAGAAACACCTTACATGAACTGTAGATGCATTGTTGATCCCATATTTCATAGTTCTATTTTTTATAACCGTAGAAGACTAAAAGTTTCTCGCTCATATTAACTTTAGAAAATAATGTCATGTCAAAGTAAAAGTTACAATGAAATTCAATTTATCGAATATTGCATTCTCCGTTTTTCTTGCTGCTATAGCATGCCATCAATCATATGATATTGTAACGGTTATTTTTCTTTGAAAAGATCCGATGATTATTAATTCTTTTCATCGATCACGAATACTGAGCATAATTTCCTACTGATTCATCACGATCACAAATCATTGTACTATACTTTATGTAGCAAGTACAACATAGTGTGTTCTGAAATTCCACCATGAATACAAAACGCAAAAGTAATGTTTCCTGTATCTGCTATGAATGAATATTTAAGATTAAAATCTACATGAGATTCTATATTCATATCGATGATTCTAATAAATTTCCTTCATTCGTCTATGATTAATGGCGTAGTGAAAACGTCGTCTAAGCTCCACAATAGAATTCATTTATGCTCGTATGCCAACAATAGTTTTAGCTGATAAAATAAAACTATTTTTAATATTTTAATTTAACGTGTGTCATTGATAGTTTAACACATTCGGTATAATGATAGAAACTAGTTTTGTTGTATTTTGTGCAACTTTCTTTTATTAATAGTATAAAGATTCCGTATTCATACTTGGATCTTAGAAATGTACATCACGTCTGTTTTTGAATTTGCATAAATACACAAGAATCATGTGCAATTAGATAAGAATGAATCTTAATACTGATTTACTCACTGCTTGTTATGATCGAGCTGAAACAAATTATTGTAATTTAGTAATTCTTATTATTGCACATGTGTTACAAAAAAAAACATTCTGACAGTTTTACAAATAGGTATATACATGTATGCATATTTACTCTTTCGTTTACGAAAACAATTTGTTTTTATCAATGTTCATTTACAGTTTGCGATCTTGACATTTATGAATCATAAAGCAATACAGATCTCTAGACACTAATAAGTAACGAATGATGATAGCAACATTCTTGTTTTTCAAAGGTTATATTTACGAAGATAAATGTCGATCTTCAATAGACATGTAACGAAAAACAAATATTAAATACGTCACATCTGTATTTTGTATTATTCTTATCTGTAATACAAGATTACTATTTACTGGATCGAAAAGTACATATTAGTTCTCTATTTGACATCGAGAATTTAAATTTGACTAACTTATTATTATAATTTTCAATGATAGAATGAATTAAATAGATTTATCATTTCAAATATGTTGATATGTGTATCGAAAAACACACAAACATTTTATTGTTCTTGTCGATATAATATTAAGTCGCGCGAACTTAATCGAATACCATAGAGAAGATTAGTTTCTGATGCATGCATGCATGGATAGCATCTAGGCTGTTTTTTAAAAGTTCTGTTCTTGGATAATCTGATCATATGGAGTCCATCCCTTCTAATCACATTACTGTTATGACATCGACAAAACAATTCAATTAGTTTTGAGATCATCAAAGTTAGCCTAGTCTTCAAATAATGAAATCCCATAAATAATAAACATCGATTCGATAGATCCAAACTGTTAATAACTAGTTTCTATTGTGATAATAACAATTTTTACTTCATTGTAGAAAATAAGTTTTCAAAAAGTAGGTTGAAATAATTTTTTTAAAATTGAATCATTCAATATCTAAAAATATCCATAGAGTAGTGTATACAATCAAAACTGATTAGGATTCATTTATTATCAAACTGTTTTCTTTCTCCTTGTTATTCTACTACCAACATTCTTAATTTAATTTTATTGAATGAATAATTGATGACTATTCATAACATGAATATGAGATATTTTATACGACAAATAGAAATCAAGAAAAAAATTCAAAATAGTTCTCGTAATTTTTATGCATATGTCGCATGATACAAAGAGTACGATCACATAAATCTTCTATTGTTTGTTTCCATTGATGTTATGCTCGATGCAATCAAATAAATCGATCCGAAACAATTTTCTATCGACTCAATCAAAATTCACGTTTATATTAAAAATTATCTTCATGGCAGTTTTTTCTTTCAACCAGTGAAAACTTTGGTTTGAATTCTAAACAAAATTTCAACGGATTCCTTGTGTTTAGAATGGGAAAGAAAAAGAAAAAAAATATATATATATATATTAAATTCTTTTTTATAGTAAAAAAGAAACACAAGCGTAGCATACCGTCCTCTGTTGCTCCGACACGCATGCAGCGTTCACCATGTTACATGACAAAAGTGACTGTAAGAGTACAGGTGACTTTTTTCTTCCTATGACATTGAAGGATTTTTTTTAAAAGAAACGAGTGAAGATTAACAACCTGTATGTTTTTGCCACGTTGATAATATACGACGAGGTATGCAATTTGATCAATCTAAATGTAGACAAGAATCACCTTGTATGCAAACCATTGTATCTGTTAGTATATAGAAAGAAACAAATATTCATGATGATTTACTCATTCAATGATAAAATTATCATGATAATCAAAGCTTGGTTAAGGAAATATTCACTATTAATATGGATACTGTTTGTCATTTGTATTGCTTTCTATGTGAAATTCAAACCACTCACAGATACACAGAAAATCACCGAGGGTAATTTTTTTAGAATATTTTTAAATAAGATTTTCATGTAAATTTTATTTTGTTCAAATTTTTATCAGGTCACTTTTGGGTATTCACTGATTCACATGTCGATACAAAATATCGACAGGATGGTGATCCGTCTACTCGTTGTCGTAATGCATCATCCACTAATCTGACCAAAACTATTCGAAAATTTGGCGATTTTAATTGTGATACGCCAAATGAATTGTTATTGTCAGTATTATCTGCTGCGGAAAACATTGATCCGAAAGTTGATTTTATTATTTGGCTTGGGTAGTCATTCAATTTGTTGTTTTCTCTTGTAATTGTACCTTTATAACTTTTCAGTGATGCAATAAGTCATTTAAGTACCAGTGGTGAAGCGATTATGTCGGTCAATGGAAATTTGTCTCAGGAATTGAGAAAAAAATTTCCCAATACACTTGTTATTCCTGTTATAGGTGAATTTACATTTTAGTGATATAATTCGATTGAAACTTTGTATAATCTATTTAGGAAATCATGATGTCTTATTGAAGGCAAATCGATCAACACGTTTCGAAGAATTTTATCGAACAGCAAAGTACCATTTATTATTAGATAATCATGATAGTCTTCAAACATTCTTGAAAGGTAATTGTACGAGGAAAAAAAGAGATTGATTAATATTACTCAGTATCGATGTTGTTGCTATACAGCTACATTCTAGGTGGTTATTATTCGAGACGTTATCATGCGTTAAAAGATAAACGTGGAAGAATGTTATGCTTCGTCGTTCTTAACACAGCTATGTTTCAACCATATTACGGTGATTTTTTCGATTCTCATGAAGCTATGGAACAAATTGAGTATGTAAATGAATTAATAAATCATTAGAATTTTCAAAAAAAATTTTGTTCGACTAAGAATTTCGTTTTTGGTTGTTGTTTATTTGAAAGAATGTCGTATCGAAAGTAAAAACAATCATTTCATGCTGACAAATTCGGATGTATCTTCTGTATCCTTCCTACATTTCCTGCATGCACAACATAGTTGTGTTGTTGAGATCTAATCAGCAAGAAATCATCCAATTATCGTCTTTAAAAGCTGACGAATTGTTGAGGATTTACTATTTTTCTTATAGCAAAAATTAATTTCTTCTCGAGATTCTTCTCTGATTATCCCTTGATATGCGTGCTTTCATAATAATGATATAAAAAGCAACTACTAGCATTCAATAGTAATTAGAAGCGAATGGAAAATGTCCTAATAGCATTTGAACTCAAGATTTGTTTGAATATAAACAGAACAAATGATAAGATTATGAAGTGAGCTTATATTTTCTTTTCTAATCAACCATTTGATATAATTAATCATCAATTGTGATTGTGGAAAAAGGAAATCTCTTTAAAACATTTAATGGCACTGTTATCATCATCACCATCGATAATTATCTTTAATTACAAATAATTACATTTTCCTAAAGCATTGTAAAAATTCACAAATTCATTGATTATTTTTCATAATGACAATAATATTCAATCCGAATACAACGAATCGAATCTTTTATGTTATATGTCATTCAATGGAATCTATTTGATTTTTAGGTGGTTCAATAAAACAATGACTGATGCATACAATCGCAATGATCGTATTTTACTTCTAGCTCATGTACCCTTTGGCATTAATGAGAATCTTTTGTATAAATTTTATAAGATAAAATACGAAGAAAAACTTCTATCTATAATCAAGACCTATTCATCCAATATAATCATGTGTTTTACTGGTCATCGACATCAAGATGTATTTCGTGTTTATTCATCATTGAATACGAAAGTAGGTATCATCAGTCATGCATCAATAAGTCCAATTGGTTATTTAAGTCAACCATCGATTCGCCGATATTCATACAATAGAGAATCACTTATCTTAACTGATTACGAGCAATACTCATTGAATGTACTTGAAGCTGAAGTTACACAAAAAGATGATTGGAAATTCTCTTATAGATTTTCATCATGGTATCATCAACCACAAGAATTAACTTCGAAAACTTTATATCAATTAATTTATTTAATACGAACAAATGCTTTGTATTTAAAGCGATTTCTAGTAACGAAACATTACACGGAAAAAATAACATTGAGGAAACATCAAATAATTCAAACATTATGTTCATTGACATTGTTTGAGTTCGATGAATTTATATCTTGTACAAGAATATTAGAAAAGAAAAATATTCAATATGATAATATAACTATAAATTATACGATAGAAAACAATTATCATACAAGAGAACAATTAAAAGAATATAGAACAATTTATAGACGTATTGCAATTAGTCTTTTTCTATTTTTAATAATTATTTCATTGTTCATTTATCGAATCTATTTGAAATGTTTTTCTAGTAACGGTTATCAATAGAAATAAATTTGTTTTTTTGCATGTTATTTTCTCTCTTTCTTGTTTCAAAGTAACAAAAAAAAGTGGATAATATCCTATTCAAAGTTATTTATCTATTTATTCCGATTTGATTGTCACTATGGCCAGACAGTTTATGACATCGTTGACCTTGTCAATCAAAAATATATAGTAAAAGTAAAGTAATAAAGTACATGTGCTTAATTTTTATCAGATTTTCAATCGTTCTATCCGTTATTCATATAAATATATATATATATTTATACGTGCGTGTTGGGCTGCAAACTTTTAGAAAGAATTACATCGCTAAAAGACATGAAAAACTATGGTATATATTTTTTCTCGTTCTTAAATAAGCTTGCTGCTACCAATTATGGAGTATCTATTTTTATCATTATTATTATTACTACTATTATTGTCAATGAAAGAACAAGAATATGATTTTTTTTATCATAGAAATGATTCGTTCTTCAATGAAGTGCCTCAAATATCACTTAGTTTTTATACTATTTAATTGAAATTTATCGTATAAAAAGAACAAGACAAGATAGAAATTTGTCTTTATAACGATGAAATATTTATTTGTTCTACACATTCGCATATACTTCTTCGATGCCATAGTATATTGTTTGTGTGTGAAGTGGAAACGACCCAGAACTAGGACAGAATGAAGTAGCAACAACGTCGCCGCCATTTCTGCGCGTCGAGTATATAATTTATTCTGAGAGATAGAGCGAAGATTCCCGAGAGAAAGAAAAAGAGTCTCTATTTCTACACATTAGACTACATAGTTACAACAACGTTAAACCACATCGAATATTTCAGTTTGTAGTCTCTGTTTGAACAACAAAACAAATGGTAAATAATCGTTTTCTTATTGATTAAATTCATTTATCACAAATATTGCTTTTATTTATTAATTATATACAGACAGACGAATCGAAAAAATTTTGGAATGAAAAAATGAAACATCTTTTCTATCTCTACGGTAGTCGTCGTTCAATAAATTATGTCAATATTATTCCAGTTAACTGTTGAATATGTTTCTCCTATTTAGATATCGATAAAGATGGTTCAATAACGCCAGTTGATTTCGAAATTCTTGCCGATAAACTTTCAACACTTGTCGGACAAGATGATGTAAAACGACGTGAAGATTATGCAAATGCAAGAAAAACTCTTTGTCAAGAAATCATGAAAGCTGATGCTAATCTAGATGGAAAAGTATCGTTAGGTGAGATTTGTTTCAGAATAATTTATTTCTTATTATTTCGAAAAAAAGAAAATATACTTATTTGCAGAAGAATGGCTTCATTTCCATGAAAATCTCGCTAATGAATTACGTAAACCTGATACGCATCCGGAAATTTTAGAGCATATATCTCAACGTATAAATACAACTTTTAATATGCTTGATCTTAATCATGATGGATACATTGCCATCGATGAATGGATTAAAACTTGTCAATTTTTTGGTGTAGATGAAAAAACAGCGGAAAATTCTTTCCATCAAATTACCAAATATGATAAACTTGAAGAAGACAAAGCTAAACAATTATTTTTTGAATATTTAAAATCGGATGATCCAAATCACGTATCAAACTGTTGTTTGTGTTTTCTCTGATAGTTCTTGTCATTTATTTTATGATAAAACTCATCACAAATAAGCATAAATGTTGTTTTTTCGTTTCAATGTGTATTGTCTTTATGTTGTCTTTTGCTTTCTTTTACTATCCGTGGGTTTTGATACAGAATCATCATTGGCATAAATCGTACAGGCAATAACAATCGAAATATTAAGAATGAAACTAATTAATAAATTAATCACCATACTCATATCTTTTGTTTGAACAAAATTTGTAATTATTCGAGCTAAATAAAAATCGAATATAGTCAAAAGGAAACACAACACGATAAGTTAAGTTTCATATGTCCTACCGAAATTACTGTACGATGCAATTGCCCAACCAGTTCGACTGACTTGACCAGCACTTTTATTTGAAAGAATGGTTCGCAATTGAATTATTTTTGATGAAGCACCAATAGGAATAACAAACATCTACCGGAATAAAATATGTTACAAAAAAACGACAAACAAGGAATTGTTTTTCTTTAATTCAGAATAGAAATTTCTTACAGTGCAAACACTCATCCATGGCGTAGGTATAATATTCAATAAACTTGCGACTAGATAAAGGCAAAAACTGAAGAATAGAAACCAGAAATATAAATTATCGTAGTTGATTAAAAGAATATTATTAGGTTTTTTTTTTGAATTCACATTATTATTCCATAGATCGGTGTTGTTTGATTAGTCGGTTTATCTTTTCCTTTTATTGAATATCTAGACAAAGCCCAGAGCAGAAGTAAATCTATAATGTTATTATTCAAGAGAAATTTTACGAACAAAAAAAATAACAGTCGATACGAAAATTTTTACCTTGTACAAATAGAAATACGTATTCAAAAAAGGCTGATATTGGATAGTTTCTCCAAAGATTATACGTTAAAACCAATGTATAACTATAAGACATAATATTTGACAAGCTATAGATTTCATCTTGTTTCTTATCTTACGCTGTTTCTTCAAGTAGTACAGACGATACTGAAATACTTGCAACATTTTTTGTTTTGTAAATACGAATGATTTGTGGTAACTTTTGAATAAGACATAGAATATTAACCGAAAGACTCAATAGTTCTAATAAAACCATTTTCAAATTAATCTAAAATTATTGAATATGTTGAGCTTTCTATCAAAGTAAATCAATTAATGTTGTCTATATTACATTACATAATTTGATATTGAAAGATTTTTCTCAAGGTCATCTAGTAAAATATATTATATTTAAAAAAAGAAAGAAATACTAGTTCTGAATTTCATTTTTAAGATGAATAGAAATAACTATTGATATTGTGGAATCTTCATATTATTGTCATAACTCCAGATGAATACATAATAAGCTTCTTTGAATATTTATTTATTTTCAATACAATGGATTGTTTTATAAAAGAGCGATGGGACAAGTTTCTTTATCATAAATTGTTTATTTGTCTAACATAAACTATGACGTGTATTTATTTATGTTTATACACATGACCACATTCATAGTTGAAACGAATTTCATAATTGTTGATATTAATAGGGGCACATATCATGGATGAAATATAATCATGATACTCTGAAAAAAAGAAAATATATTTTTCTGATATGTTATTGATTTTGTCTGACTGAAACCTCTCGTGAATCACCGCTCGATGGAATATGATATGATCCTAGGTTTTTTTTCTCCTTCCTTATCAGCGAAGAAAAAAAAAACGTGAACTAAAGTTTATAGGCACATGATTTTCTTTTCTCTCTGTATCTATCTGTTCAGTTATCATGCATGTTTTCTCGTCCAATTCAATGACTCTTAATCAACATAACAAGTATATGAATATTGTACTATAAATGGGATCATTTATAGTACAATATTTTAATTTGCAAAAATAACTTATCAGAATCATATTTTGATGAATGAATATATTTGTATCCTTCAATGACCTATATCAAAACTAAAACAATGATCTCATTGGACAAAAAACTTAGAATTTCGAATGAATACATTTGCTACATTTCGATTACAAATTAATTTAAGTGACATCTAGATTAAATAGTGACTACAACGCAATAATTTACTTGTCAAATTGTAATGTTCAATTACTCGTCGTTAGGCAAACCTATCGCGCTCAAACATTCATATGAAGTAGGAAAAGAGAACAATCATGTATGGGAGAAAATGCAATGACACAAATCAAATCAAGAATAGCGTTCAGTATATCTACACTAAATACGGACATTGTATCAGGATGAATACCAGGTCTATTTTATGTAACACACAAGATAATACAGGTGTTTGGTGTTGAACCGCAAGAAGAATGACAAAAATCATCAACTATAAGTAGATGTCCAATTGAAAAAAATTTAACTTCGGAGGAAAAAAATATCTCCCAAGTATTTGAATCGTGACTTTATCTAGGAGAATTTCAAAAACATTATTCAAGCTTTGTTTGTCGTCTTGCATTTAAAGGACTAGTCCTCCACTCACTCAAAAAAACGATTTTTTTCAGAAAAGTCGATTTTGAGATAAGCACATATTTTGAAAGGCCGAAATGTCCTCTCTCAGATGATGTGAGATTTCTTGCACTTTTCAAGGTTTTTGCCGATGAAAATAGCGGTTTTCTGGAAGCAGCCGTAGAAATCGAACAGTTTTTCAGCAATATAGCTTGGTTACGTTGATGTGGCAGTGGTCAACAGAATTGTAGATAGTTGGTAATCAGAACTGCATATACTTTCTGTTATGTTTTATTAATTAGAGCAGTATGACGAGTTTTCAGAGTCAGTTTTTGGAACTCTTTTCAACAAAAAAACACAGGTTTTGAACGATTTTCAATGCTTTTTTAAATTCAGTTTTGCTCAATCCAAACATGCATAGGTTATTTTTGATTGTACATCCGCTGAACACAGTTTGAGAATACTTTCTTGGATAGCAAGAGAAAAAAACCAGCATTTCACTGCTTAGCGATGAATTCTTTCTTCGTATTGATGATGATTCTTTTTGTTAGCAGTTAAATAGATGATTATTGCAGTACTTTGATTTAAAATCATTTTTCTACCAAAATTGACCAAAATGAAACTACTCTTGTATGGGTAAAATCAAATTCTCACCACTATCTCTACCATCGACGTAGTTGTTTCTGCTTAGAGTCTTGTGTACATGACGAAATTACACGATAGGAGTCATGACAGTCATAAGTGAAATTATAAATTGTTTTACATTTTTATTTAATTATGCCATGTAAAGAGAGAATTTTATACTGATTGCAAATATCTATAACAATAACTACTTTTATCACATTCATACCCATTTACACATTTCACAAACTCGTTTTATTCGTTTTCTCAAAATCACTTTTTCGAGTTCTCGGTACCGACTTTTCAGACTGTAGAAGAAGTAGCGAGCGATGGGTGTTTTTAAATAACATAAGAGATCTATGTCTAAAATTACATATAGTACTTTTTTCGAAATTCGACTTCCTTGTTGAGATAACTGGATAACACCGATGTCCAAAAGCGCTAAATTCTGAGATATTGTTGAAAAATGTCTCGAAAATCCGAACCAAATAGAATTTCGAAAAAAAAACACTACATACATTTTTAGACATAGGTCTTCTCTTTAATTTAAAACAAACGCATGTTCTCTGTCTCTAAGACAGTCTGAGAAATCGGTACCTTACGCAGACCCCAGTTTTGAGTACTAATTTGTCAAAAAGTCGTTAAAACAAAAATCTTTTGAATCGAAAATTTCCAAGAAATTAAGTTAACCTAAAACACATATTGCCTGAAAAATTTTAGCCAAATCGGCTGATGAATAACGAAAAATGATTCATGGAAGAGGGGGGGGGGCAGTCCCTTAAACTATGTTCGATGTCGATGATATAAACCAATTAGTGAGAATAATTGATCTCAGTTGTTTTTTCTTTAGTTTTTTAAAGATAATTACATTTCTGTTGCATAGTTACGATGAAATCACAGTATTCCTTCTTCCTAACCACTTGTATCATTCGTCTATTTTTTTCCTATCCTCTAATACATTGATTCAGTTCTTGTTTTTTTCGCTTTGATCTTCAATATCTCGAACAAAAAAGCAACAGAAAACATCTTTCAAACAATCAACAAAGACTAAACAAAACCATTTTACATTTACAGTAATTATTTCGAATGTTTTTCATTCGCTGCATTAATTGCAGCGTTCTTCTTTCGATTCTTAATATTAAAAACAAACTTTTCAAAACACGATGAATAGTGAGGAATCTTTTCGAATCAATCAATCAATATAGAAAACAAGAGAAATTTTTCTCAGAAACTGATTTTTCCAACACATGTTGCTCGAAGGCAAGCAATTTCATGTGCCAGACAGAATTCCTTGATATCTTGATATATTATTGGTTCAACTGATCTACTCTATTCCGGATAATGTCGATGATTTTCACAAGAACGAATGCAATTATCCATACCTAACATCGATATTAAGTAAATGACATCCCTATCATAAAGTCATGTATGCGCTAGCTTTGATATATCCCTGAGTCAAAAGAAGAAAAAAAACATTGATATTTTCGTCATTTCCATCATGGATTTAAAAACAGTACCAACTGTAGAGTACTAAACAGATCTTGATGGATATTATCATAAAAGAAAACAAAAATGGCTAATATTATCTTGAAAAATTTTGAAGTATTTCACTTATTTCCGTATTTTTACTCGAAATGGATTTGGTTGTAACATCCGTTGGAATATGTTGGCATAAATATAAAAAAGATCCGTACGCAAGAATTGAAGTTAATATTACAGATGATAGTTAACTCATTTCTATGAATGATGAATTTCTGCAATGTTAGAAAACTACTATTTAATGAAGCACAAACAGTGAAGAAATGTTGAGAGCGAGTTGAATTCACAATCATTCGATGAGTATCTCAACTTCATCAGATGACCTGGAAAGTCAAAGGAAATGAGTAGAAAATGATATTTATATTTTTGTACTCTAAAATTGACGGTTAACCTTCTAATGAAGGAAGTGAAATGTAATTTTAGTAAATTCAGTGTTTTCTGAATAAAAGTTTTACCACAAGAGGATGTATGACTTATTAATTTAATCTAACGAGTAGATAACGTTAATCATATCCAAATCGTAATAATTAATCTCTCAGATAACAAGAATTTCCGAAATGAATAACTTCGATGTTCTTCATGACATTTTTGGTGAATTAATCATCCATCTCAGTTGTCATCGTATATATTTTGTTTTATCTGCAAGTAGAACTAGACAGACTAATTTGAACGATTACATGAGTTACTATATTCGCCTATCACTGTCTCTCATTATGAAAACCACATATATGATTTTAAAAAGTGATCATCATATCAATACTACAGTATTTTAAATTATAAAATTACATAAATACAAATATCTAAAACATCAAGATCATGTTCAGTAGATTTTGACTTCTATTTCATGTAGTAATCGCAATCAATCATCAGCGAACAGGTTTGATTACTTATCTATTCGTGATTCTTGGTTTCAACCTCATGTGAATGAGTTTTTCAGATAACTTGAAAAAAACAATATCATTTGATTGCCGATGAAACTGAAGTTGACTGAAATCAGTCAACTTTTGAAATTGTAGAAGTATCTAACAGCTATAGAAACATTTCAAATGTGCACAACAACGTGACTGCTACGTTCAAATGAAGCACCGTTCTATCCTATATCTTTTTAGGCATTATTCTTGCGACCTTCAATCATAATCTATTCAAATTCTTTAGATAGTCAACAAAAATGTTGCATCGAACGCGTTCTATAAGATTCAGAGCATTGATGCAATTAATTAAATATGAACTAGAGATTATTGTGTTGCAACTTATTTGAGAGAAAGATTTCTGATTTCCCAAAACAAGTGATATTGAGAAAAGTGAGGCGTTTAGATTGTGATCTCGATGTTCTTCATCGACGAGACAACACGAAGGATTAGTCTGACTGTAAATCGTACACCATCACTAATGTTAACACAAATGTATTCAATATAGATCCTATGCGTCTTTAATTGACAATGTAGTATGTCACAATCGATTAAAGACATGCTTAAGAATTTGCAGAAAACTCAAAAAATGATGTGTTTACTAACTAGCAGATTTTTTCGAATGTCAAGGTGTTTCCTAGAAAAAATTGTGCTTGTCATTTGGACTTTGATGGCATACTTCAGATGAATTGTATTTCTTGTGTATCATGTAGTCATGTGAGAAGATCGCAGCCTTTTCAAATTATCATTACAAGAATTATCATATCAATGTAGAGTCATCGTATTCGACAGTACGCAAGAAAAGAAAGACATGTACTCGTTTGAAAAATAATGAGACAATAAGATTATATAGGAGTTGAGAAAATTATAGTCTCACTGTCATGAAACATAAATTGCAATGATTCTGAATAGAATCATCTTTTCTTGGCAATCTAGAATTATTCAATAGTTCGATGTGCTCTTTAACAATGATTGAAAAAGTCGTTTTTTTTTCTGGAACATTTCGTAAAATATAATATTACAGATTTATTCTTATGCATATACTTTCACTTTAATGCTTCGAGTTCGTTGTGTTTCAAATTTCTTCTTTCGTTGAATCATCTCTTGTTTGCGATATTCAGTTTTTTCCTTGTTGTATGTCAACGAAGAATAAACATGTATTCATCTGCATCGTTGTATTTTCTTGATCTTCTTTTAAGTAGCTCACTAGATGATTCTTGATTGTGATTTAACGATTAGAATTAGCACCATATAGTGTTATCGTAACTATTATCCATTTCATATAATATTCTAATTCATTTGAGCTGAATAACATGTATGTTGAAACGGTGCTCAAAAACAAACTTAGATTGATAAGAGTTCGTTGATCATTTTGTTTTCATTATAAACTCCATGCATCTGATAATTATCAAAAAAACACACTTCTGAGAGTAAATTGTGAATTCAAGGGATACATATAAAAGGTTGTAATTCTAATAAATGCACTCTCAATCATTTTTTTAATCATGTACTACGAAGAAGAATCAATGTTATTAATGATAGATAACGAAAATATGTTTTGGTCCATAATCATATGCATAAGAATATGCAAGAAGTTTATTTTGGTGCTAACTATTTTATATTGGTTTTCGTATTCTCATTTAAACTTGAAATCAATCATAGGATTATCAAGGTCATTCAAAGGAATGTATTATTCACAAATAAATTTTTGATTGATGAATACAGCTTGATTCATCAATTTTTGTTCGTTTTACTGTACTTCGGCTAAACTTGAGAAGTAAATTAGTTTGTAGTACATGGTTAAATAGAACATTCATTCCTCTAGAGAAAATTGCATATGTTATCTAATTTACTCCTAACATTTTTTGAGAATTTAGTGAAATTTTAAAAATCATTCAAAAAGAGTTTTTCAATGTGGTATTTAGCTGCAAGGAGAATATCTCATTGAAGATTAATCTGATTGCCACGACAGTGGTGTCAGATTGAAGAGATATATGGGAGTTACGTTTGGACAAAGTATTACATAAAGAGGTCCTATAATCGAGGAGAACGCCTAATTATAATTTTCAGTGTTGAGTCATCTAGCACTTGCCGTTACAGCGATGAAAAACAGACTGAAATTGGATGATTTAATAGATAAATCAACGCTCTATGCAAGCGCATACTCACGAGTAAAGTATTGAGATGCTTAGGCAACTAAAACTTCATTGTAAAAAAACAGAGAGGATTCTAAGAAAAAAGCTCGCGAAAAAATATCTTAGAAAATCATCAAGTTTATTATCAAGATAGGAATTAAGTCTAACAAAAAGTATATCGTCTGTTAGAAAAACGAATATTCTACTGGTCTATATTGAAATAAAATAAATTTCAGTACTCAACTAGGTAGTAGTTACAGCGAAAATTAACCGAGAAATGATCTCAAAATAGACAAGTGCAAAAAACATTTTTGAGGGCTTTTAAAACTTCACTAAATCCTCAGCAAAATGTTAGGAGTAAATCAGATACAATATGCACTATTCGATAGAGAAATGAATGTTCTATCAAACCGTATGAAAACAAATAATTTCTCAAGTTTAGTCGAACTACAGTAAAACGAAGAAAATGAACAAAAATAGATGAATCATGCTATAGATTCAATTTCGATACGTCTACTTTGTGCATACGCATTTGTTTTAATCAATACTCATTCTTGAATAATTATCTAAGATTTAAATAAAACAAAAATCTTATGTTAAGTTCATTCTCTGTTTGAAAACTGGATTTCTGGAAATATCTTTCTTTAATTTCGTACATTCATTAGCAAAAACTGACACTCCTGCTGATTTATTTTCTGATGATGACAATCTACAGTATGTATCCGAGAATAGCATCAATCTATTTTTTTGTAGTCAAATTATTTATTTGCAACCAAGCAGAATGTCATTATGCTTTTTGGTGCTTTTGAAATCTTACGTTGCTAGAATTGTGCACCGTTATAAGAGAATAGATAAAAATTCAACAGAACACTTAGAAAATTTAATTATTTTCGAATAGATTGTTTGATTAGATTCATTATTATATAGACTGTTCTCGGAACTAAAACTATCGAATCTTCATTTAATTCGATCCGTGTCTCATTTAAGTTTATAAAGCAAGAAAATGTAAAACCGAAGCGTAATTTCAACTATCACTGATACTTGAACAGTCGTCTTTATCGTGTTTAAATGCCATTTTTTTCTATTTTGAAATATCTTTGATGATGATAAATGCAACAATTAGTTTCGTTGATAACAATAACGAGACAGAGTATATATATATATATATATTATTCATATTGTAATTATTTTTTACATATCGTATTCATCATCACCGAAAATAAATAATTCTTGTTTAGTGATATTTTTTCATTGATCTCATCATCCTTGATTAATAATCTAGTAATTTAATCGAGTGCGAAATGTGGGGATAATGAATAATTACAAGAAATGTATAGAAAATTGCGTTTACCTTCAAAATATTTGTAGTTTTTACCAATAACAGTAGACAAAAAGTCTTACTGAGAGATTTAGTATTCGACAGAGTGTACATGACGCTTATCTTTTGCCTTGATAACAACAACTATAGTTGCGTATTTATGGAAGATGATTAAAATTTCATTGAGTATCAGATATTAACGCAAAAAAAGAATCATCTTTACAGAAAAATCGATCACAGAAATCTTAAATCAATATATTACGAATTTCGTTATCATTTTGTACTGTGCGCTTTGATTAGTGGAAAAGTTTAAATTTTTTAAATTCGATACGTATTCTTTATTTCTAATCGAAATAAAATCTGTCTGATAGATATTTATACACTTTATTGATTCGGAAAACTTTGTTCTATCTTTTTTTCCGATTTGTCTATGATTATTGATATACATGGGAATTGATGTCATGTAGTTTTCAAATGATACTTATTTTCGTCTGTAGAGATCTTATCACTGCTATTGAAATATTGCTGAACAATGTAGTAGATTAACTATTAAATTACCTTGTGTTCACTAGCAGAGAAATAAGCACCATTAGTTATGTTTCAGGAAAAGTGAGTGGTATAGATCAGTACATTTTTTTACACATACAACCTTTGGATGATAGATATATGATATGAGCATTTCTTGTAGACTGAAATGCAATGATGATTAATAAGGATAATAATATATCGCACAGATTTTTATTTTTAACTTAATTTATCCTGAGAAAACCAGAACTCTACGACTTAGACCATACACGATCTTTGAGTTCTTTCGAAATAACTACTTTTTTTTATTAATATATAGATGAAACTAGTCAACACTACCTACCATTCTGGTATTTTTCCAGGTAGAAAAACAAATACCTGTGCACATTATTATTAGCACTGTTACATGAATATTTTAGTGAATCGAGTTTAAATAATATGCATGAGCTTTGATTAAAATGGCGAATGAAATATTACCTGCACACGTCATGTTTAAGCCTTCCACTTAATTAAGGTATAGTAGAAAAAATATGAATGTTTACTTAAAATATCAAGCGAAAAAAAAACGAGACAGCAATCTTCGATCCCTTTATCTTCTTCTATGAACTTGAACAGAGCACAAATTAGAATCTACTTACAAGCTAGCATTCTAAGAATGACTTGTGCGGAATAGAAGGTAACGAAAAAAGTCTAGTAGAGAAACTATTTCAAGCAGGACGCTCGAGACCAAAATAGTTGAATCTCATTATGATTCTTGTTAGATTTAAATATAACAAGAGTTGTGTATTGATTCTTAATTCCAGTTTTAAATGCAATATGTGAGGAAACCCATTTCATATCACCATCACATGTACTCGCTGAGATATGATAGTAGATTTCTATTGACTGCTGTATCTTAGAATCTTATATGTGGAAAAATAAACGTAGTTATTCATTTTTGTAAATGTAACATTCGCTTTGATCATTGTAACATCAACTTGAATAGTTAACTCTATGGAATATATCTTTCTGATCAAAGTATTTGTATACTCTTACATGTAACAACAATATTCGAGGTTATGATAAACTGAATTTTATGCATTTGAACTTGTTTAAAATTTGGTTCATAACGTATTTCTACAGATGGTAGATTGTTTAGAATTCATGAATAAACACTGATTTTTATAACTAATTATTTAGATTTCAATGTCAATTCACAATCAAATATCTACGTACGTAAATGAACAGCATATCAATTATGCTCTAGTTTAGATGATTCATAATTGACGGCTGTGAAATTCTACTATCTTTATTGAAGTAAAGATATCAGTCCGAGCATTGATTCTTCAAACATAAGATAATTAAAAACAAGTTAGTCTGATACTTTTAATCAAGTCGAATAATATTTCATGATTCAATTGACGTCTCTCAAATAAATACATCACAATAGTTAACAACGATAAATATATAGTGAGATATCGAAAAAAATAATTTTCTAAGTACACTATCGATGTCAACTGATCTCTTTGTATAGAACAATAATCAGAGGAAAATAAAATAAAATCATTTCATCTACAAGTAGTCCTCTCTAAATTTGTTTTCTCTCGTCGGCAATCTATCAATACTCAAAATCCTTTAATAGTAGAATATTGATGCGAAAGAAAAATAGCTATTTTTTTATACTTCTTATCACACAAGTGTTCTATCGTTTGAATGTTTTGGTTTTAAGAATAAAATTTGTCGCAACTCATGGGAACCATGTATAGCTTCTAGGAATGAAATTTAAATTCATAGATTTTTTTTAATGAAGGAACGATGAGATCGATTTTAAATGCCGAAATGCAAAGCTAAACGGAGATTCTATGCAAATGATTGGAAGTGATCGATCTTGAATGAAATTCTTTCGGCATACACTAATTTTTCACTTATTTCAATAGTTAACATATTTTATAGGTATTATAAGGACGGTTTTTTTTCTTTTGTCAAAAAGTGAATTTGGTTTTTCAAAGTTGCCTTTTGTTCAAGAAAAAATAATGTTTCATAATATAAAAATTCTCGATATCAATAATAAAGTGCATGACTTAATTTGATTCTTTTGAATGATATGGATTTAAAAAATTCTAATGGTTAATGTACTCGAACTCGATCTATCGTCCCTGATGACATCTAGTAGAAGTACAGAGATTCTTGTCTCTCTATTCCAAATAAGATTTTACTTTTCTTCTTTCTTGTGACAACATCTAATAAAAATTTACAACCGTCTATTTTTGTTGTGTTTCACTCAACATAATGCGTCACGCTGCTTATCATCAGCAATGTCTAATTTGAAAAATCTTCCTCGTGAATTATAATCATAGATCATATCATCAAAATATAGAGTCGTGCATGTCGTTGACATTAAAACAGAAGCCGGTTGTTCTCCTGTCGTCCAAAATAATCACAAAAATTCGTCTATTATATCATACTGTTGATATTCGAAGGAACGTCTCTAGTCATTTCATTTTACTATGCAACATGTTTTCTCCATTTGCCTTAAAAGTAATGGTAAAAGTTAAGTCTAAAGGAATTCATTTTTTCAGAGACATACAGAAAACAATTATCAGATTCTGTTGATGTTCATGCGTTTTGCTACATTATGTAGCAGATAATTTGACTTACAATTAAAATCAAGCACTAAAATAATTACATTGTCTCAATATATACTAGAATTTATTGAAATACTTCATTCGAATGACGTCACTTGAAAAAATGAGAGCACTATTACATTGAAAAGAAACTAACTATTATCCATTTCAGAAAAGAAGGCGGATGGATACAGCTATTATAGCTGTATCCACCCGCCTTCTTTTCTGAAATGGGTAATAGTACTTATTATCTACATTCAGGATGCTTCGTTCTATAGTTGTTTTTGTTTTGCTCTTTTCAACTATACACTTTGATGACGACTTGTTTTTACTTGATTCATTCTATTGAGACCAAACTATAGCATAGGATACACACCAATATATCTTTCCAGCTATCAGATTTGAGATTCCCTAAATCATTCAATCTTATCATATGATGCGTATAGGAACAAAGTCTTTTTGTGTTTTCTATTGAACGAAACGCATAAAACACGTGCAGAGACAAGTTGTTACTAAAACTTTTCTTGTCACTTAAAGGTAGAAATTGAAATGGATTAAGCTTAGATAATTTGTTTTTATTTAATCAAATTTTATTTTCATTCCACAATACTAAAATGAAGTTACACAAGTTCGATCGAGACTGTTATACCGTAGTGTTGTTTTTTTTTCATCTTCTCTTTAATAACTAATCTTTATCTGGTCAGCTTGAATTTTAGAAAGAAAACAATAATTGAATAATTATTGATGATATGCGATGAGTAACACTGCTTTGTATCTCTGTAACAAACGAAAATTCATGAATATCATTATACCATTTTAGATTCCGAGCGAGCTTGAAAAAAAAATTCCAGATATGTTTACTAAATAGACATACTTGTAATTATGAAAGTGTCATTGGCAACTAATGAATAGTTATCTCTTTTTTTCCTATCAAGGCTTATTTGAAACAAGGATGACATCTTATCAGAGATGATAATGCCAAATATAGCAGTCTAGTTTAAGGAAATATTCTAACATTTTGAACTTACTTCAAATATTCGTTTAATGAAATCGTTGACTCGATTTATGTAAGAGTAATTTTCTTTTGAATTTGTCTAGCTCTGATTCTACTATTGAATAATGGAAGTAGATAGAGTGAAACGTTTTCCATCATTCCGCGACCGAGAACATTTTGAATTTCGCATCGTTAATACGAAATGAAAATCGGCAAATGATCTTTTGTGGTCCTACTCGAATGATATGTACGTTGTTCTTTTGTCAAATTTTACATACTAATGAGCCATATCCTAATCACATAGATGTAATCATTAAAAAGACAGAAGATAAAGAGAAAACAACACCCATAGTATAATTATGGAAATTAAACAACAACCTAACTATTATAATCAATGAATGTCTTATTTTTTAGCTTGTCGATTGCATAGGCTTCTTTTTTCATAATATCTATTCCAAGAATTTTATTCACGCCCTTTCCGTTCGACTAGCTATGTTCATCTATCGGTTTGCCTTTTTTCTCTCTTTTTTTTTCTTCTTGCGTTTTGGGAAAAAACAATAGCTATATATCTACCGTTGCAATAGTTGTATGCACAGTTGGGTCAAAGAAAAACCAAAGAATCATATAATCAATAGTTGTATACTTTTAGCTATACAAATTCATCGACAAAAAATAGCAATACTACCATGGTTTCCATGTCAAATTTAATCAAATGTCTTTTAGTATTTACACGTAAGATTCAATGGATTTCTTTTTTTTTCCCATAACTGATGTTGTTTTCTTATTTTAGTTTTCATATTTTGTCAAATTCAATCGACAAAATGTATGAGCAACAATTATGAGATGAGTGATATTGATCTCGGTGATGATCTTTATGAAACATTACCAACTCAACATCATCGTCTTCATCATCAAGAATTTCGACGTGCTTCATTGCGTTATCATCCTCATATTCTATACAAAAAAGCCAGTCTTCGACCAATTATTGGTCAAAATGGGAATCTTTTATTTGAAAAACGAGATGGTGTTTGAAGTACTTTGTCATCATTGATCAATCAAAATTGAACAATATATATTTATGTTTTGTCTTAAAATAAAAGCCGTAAAGAAAAAGTTCATTTTATGATTCTAGAATCGGTACAATTGATTAAAATAAAATAATCATGAAAAATTTTCTAGTCTTTAAAAACTTCCTTTCTATTTAGAAATATTGTTTATTATCGTAAATTCATAAGAATTAACATTATACGACTATGTTTACCATCGTAGTAGCAATAGAATTTTATCAATTGATTCTTCTAATTTTGACTTATGCATTGTTCAGTGGTCATTCTACATAGTCAATAAAAAGTCGACTGATAGTTAGAAAGTTGATTGTTGAAAATTCTATCGATAGTTTTATGTACTCATTGTGTCATCAAGTTAACAAACCTCATTAGTTTACAATTTTGTGTTAAAAGTACAAGATAATTAATTTAGTTTCAATAAATACTATTCATGTCTGTACGATTCCATTTATGAAAATTATGAATTTTTATTATCAAGCATATTAATTGAATGAACAAATATATATCGACTACTGTATAGAATAGGTCAAACAGGTGAACTAACAAATTTTTACTTTTACGCAGTCATGGCATGTTCAATAAAAATTAGTATTTCCTGTGATTTTCGTTTTCAAACGACATCATATATTTTTATGAATTCTTATCTTCCATAGTTGACGCCCACTAAATGTCATGTCTCTATTCCTGCTATGGTGTGTAGTACGCAAATAAAAAAACATGGTCTATTTTTATGTGTTGTTAATAGCATCGACAAAATATAATGCCATGAGATGTCATCTACACATCGATTATATATGTCGATGATACGATTCCTCGAGCTAAATATAATTATCACAATATTAATATCAACATGCTAGTATGAATATTTCGACTAAAACGATAGATTTAAATTCATACAAACGTGTCTGATGATTTGAGATGTATTAAAACTACTTAGATTAGATATTTGATACGAATAGTTCTACATTTCAAATGGAACACATCGTCATGATCAGCTAAGAATAATAAAATAATAAAAATTCGAATTATAATGATGTTCAACTGACATTAGAATTTATTAAAAATTGCTTGGAAACAAAGTTGTGATGTCATATCATAGACACGTATCTACTTCTTGCATCTTTGAATTCAATGGTGTGCTAATTTGATAAAAGTAAAACTGAATAAATCGAATGTATTTTATTGTTACAATTAGCCGGCACAATTTAAAATTAATAAAAACAAAATAGACAAGAGATCTACACTTGTCTTATTATGTCTCGTCATTGATCTTTTCTTGACTTGCAACAGTTAATTTACAAGTTAAATTAATTAATTTGAACAGGTATTATTCGGATTGAACAATTAGAAAACAAAACAAAAAACTCGGTGATATTTTTTTCGACATTCATTGTCATACGACAATCATGTACCAATCTTATAATTAACTGTAACGTGCATAAGTAATCATTATTACGATCGACAATTATAAACATCATCGTGCATTTTCTATTTACATAAATATAGATGCTCTTCCTGTGGTGCATGCTATCTATAATTTCGGCAATACATATAGATAGTAATTTGTAAACATTAGTTATCAAATGTTGTCGTCTTTCGTTCATCAATACTCATTTTCTTTTGAAATCTTTTCTCTTCACTATTATTTCGATGTAAGAAATGATTGCTTCCTATTATATGAGCTTTCTTCTTCTATTTGATTTTGTTTAGCAATGCGAATCGTAAACAATAGTTATCACAAAAACAAACTTGAAAATAAGCTCATCACAATCGGAGAAATACTATTCTTTATTTATTATCTGCTGATTACAATAATTTTTAATTCTTGATGTGTGAAACAAAACCTTATTGAATTAAGTTTCGGTAACAGATTAAAATGTAAGCTTGATCCTTTGATTCTTTTTTTCGAATAAATCATAAGATATATTAGAAACATATAAAAACATCGTTGAAACAGATACTTAATAAAATTTACATTTTTCTAGTTTTTATAAATTTAAATGAAAGTTATTTATTATTTACTGGATTGATTTCGTTATTGGTCTATTTCAAATGATTCATTTGTTTGCTTCATTATTGCATATATTATCAAGATGTAAGAAACTTTTTACGACATGCAGAATACAAACGTAAACAACTGTAATGAACTTAAGTCTACCATAATGAATTCCTTCTTGTCTTGTTTCTTTTAAGAAAATATACATATATGGTATATCCGATTATCAATATATTACAATTAGTAATCGATATGTCTGTCATTGTTTCCGTAGAATTATGAGCGACAAGACCTATTTATAAAGCATAGAAATGTGGATATAATATGATGTCTATGATTATGCTGAAACTCGACGGACTAATTCAATCAGTATTATGCCGTGTTTGACTCTCCAAAAGAAAAAGTTCTCTACTGTCAGATTAATCCACACTGGGGGTGTATTCATGAGAGAATAACTATAAGTAAGATTCTAACACAAACATTAGAAAAATTTGTGAGATGCATCAATTTTTTTCTCGAAAATGTAATTAACTCTTTAGCATCAGTTTTACTTGGGACAGGTATGATTTTTTCAGAAGAAGCATCGTATGGTTTTCGCAGATTTTTTATTCTCGATTGATGTCTGCCGAATGTGTCATGTACAAATCGTCAATTAGATTAGATCATATTTCAAGTTTGTTTTTCTTTATTCAATAAATAAGCATTTCTAGGCAATGCTTGTTTTTGAATTAGGTTGTATTTCTATTATAAATATTATGTAAAAAATACTTCTGAAGGTACGTAGATGATGATTCTTATAATTTTCAGAATTTTTCTAACGACTAAGCTTGTTCATCGATTTTTCTTCCGATAAAGGATGATAAGTGCAAGAGACGTAAATTTTACCACATATTCGAGTTTAGCGTGGTATTTTCGAATCGATTATGATTGTATAGATTCGTTTGATATTAAAGATGAGAGAGAATTTCAAGATGATACATCGCCTATTTTTAAGTGTATGCTTGCTGAATATCCGAAAGACATTTCCTTGTAGTCCACATGTCCTAGAAATCTTGATTTGAGTTTACATATTGTATTACAAAGTTTCAGACATATCGTAGACTATGTCGAACGTGTCTATGTTACATGTCTTATACATCATTGTATTATTTTTAATATTCACATTAATAAATGTGATTTCATATATGAATCAGAGCTTGCATGTGAATAGTTTAGAGGTACAGTTTGACGTGTAATTAAAATTCTTGTATGAATAGCAAAGTCTTATTCTACAAGATGTATCAATTGTAACCTACATAAAAGATTGACCGTTATTATAAAACTTTGATGTGTTAAATTTGCGAGACTACTGAATGAAAGCGAAAGCATGTTTTTAACTTGTATAGTACAAGCTCTACGAATTCAATATATCGATGAATACGTCGAGAAAACAAAACAACGCTTCATACGTATCGTTCAGGTATGTTCGTCATCGCGTCTATAATAAAATTAGAATAAGTAAAATTAGTTTCATTTGAATATTCAATAGATAGGTCATTGCATGCAGTTTCATTATCTTCTCTATTTTGGCACACGATATTTTTTCAAAGATATAACATAATTTTTTAGTTAATGAGAAAAATCTCTAGCAAAGCTGAAGAAAAACCTTTCTGACATAACCTCAATACGTGCTGTAAGCTGAAGATGAGGTGTATACTTCGTTTAAAAAAATAACAGCATTATGATGGTAAAAGGGCTTCAGCCTATATGATAAGTATAATTGAATGCGTCGACAATTTTTATGAAACAAAAATAATTAGGAACTATAAGAATCTAAGCAATTCATTTTGCACATCGTTCAAATAGATACAGTATTTAAAAATATAAGCTTCTTAGAGAAGTTAGTCGTGCCACTGAGATATGAAACTCACGCATTCCTAATCAAATATAATACTCAACAAGATTTAAAGCTAATTGGTAAGAACTGTAATAAAGTGGGCGGGAGAGAGTGGGGGAATCGACAATCTTTGCCTCTCAACTTAAACACGCCATTGTTCCTCAAAGAAGATAGGTAAACCGCATGAAATAGAAATCATAATGTTCTCATATTTAAATACGATGAGAATGATTCTGGGATCAAACAAGAAGAAAACAATGACTATTGTTGTATTACTTCAGTGTAAAGATTTTTAAAGAAGAATGAGAGTCAAATATTTTCACTTATTCCGCTGCAATGTTCTTTTTCTACGTAGTTACAAAAATGAGGAATTATGCTGGATTTACTCTATTTCCATGTATTAAATAAGACACGTATAAAATTTTTCAGTACACAATAGGGCCTCGTTACAAAAATAGATTTCTACAGTTATACAATTAGCAATGCTGATACACATAGAATTTTTTAAGTCTGCCCGATTGTACGGTTCCTATCCTATTGCTTCTTTTTGGATTGGATCAAAGATTTTATAGGATAGACGTTTCATGTATTGTTCTACATTTTAATAGAACTAATATTTTTCATCATCGATGCATTAGATACCTGTGTTTTAGCAGTAGTCCGCAATCAAGTAATTTCTGTAAATGATGAGATGGTGTTATTTTAAGGGCATGAAGATGACCTCTCTTTTATGAAAGTAAATTAAAAAATTTTGATTTTTCTTTGATCTCAACACAATAGTGAATTCGTATGAAGCGATATGTAATTGTTAGTTTACGATTCAATAGTTCTTTTAGAAAGATTGTGAAACTAATCAGAATTTTTAATCTGTTGTATATTTCCTATTTCTTTTGAATAACGACAAAATCTTTTGATTAGAAAATTGAACTTTGTTGTAAATCACCAGGTAGTTAAGATTTTTTTTTCGATAATATGAATAGTTTTATCTCATCTGATTTTACTCTTCAATAAATCATTTCATATGCGTAGAAATTAATATCAAAAGAAATTGCTTTTAAAAATCTGAACAAGTGAAGTGTTCTTTAGTTGTTTTAATGCTATTTTGATAATGGTTCTCTTATATTGTCAAGATAAATATGCAATCAACTCTCGTCAAAAAAAAATGTCATCCAACATATTTTTAAAAGAAAATTTCTAGTTGATTAACGAAGCGACAGAAAACACAAAAGGATGCCAAGTAATACAGATCAGACATATGGACATGCATAACGATGGATGCTGAATCAACATATCCTCTTGTCACATTGAAGTCATGCGTTTTTCTTAGAAAACTAAATATATATGACAGATGTGAGATGATATCATATTCTGTAAGTAGACAGACTGATAGGAAAAGTATTCTTATATGATGCAATAATGTTCCAGAATTGAGTCAAAGAAAAATATTCTTTTTGCATCTTTAGTAGATACACTCGAATTTATAGTAAGAATGTAATCAATTGTGTTGTTAAATGAAAAGTATCGAGTAGCAGTAACATAGGAAAATGATTGTTTTCTACTTTTTGAACTCTAAATGAGCACATAAACTAGAGCAATAAAGCGTAAGTAACACAATACATGACTTTGACTGCTAATCAGTAACTAGAGATTCTGCATGCCCCCCTGTTCCATGCTTTCATTGTATTAGATATAAATCATCCACTGTGAAATAACAAGAAAGTATCATCGTAGGTTTCCAACTTTCATGTTAGTCTAATTCATTTTTTTTGTACAAACAATTTTATTTCATTTGCTTTTGTTTTTCATCTTCGTGTAAGAAGAATGTAGAAAGTCAACTTTCATTTACAAAACGAAAATTATAATTTTTGTTACACATAATTTTAATTTTTGTTACACATAATTTTAGTTTTTCTTATCATGTTAGTACTTTTAATATTGACTAACTGAAAATCGTATTCACCGTAGGAATAGTTAGATGAACCTTCGTCTAGAAAGTTCAAAGACATCATCTTGTTGTGGAGCTAAGAGAAACTTTTAAACACATTAGCAACCTTTTTGCAAGCACCTTTTCCTCTTATCTGATTTAGTTGTCGAAAAAGAGGATACTAATCATCTAACTGATGATATCTGAAAAGTAAGTAAACTTTCGAATATGTCGCAAGAAATTCGATTGATTTTCTAAAAAAATCGAATATGAATGTTGCAACTCTTCTAATGGTTTGCAATGAAAAACACATTTGTAAATCTTTATCTAAACTCAATTCATGTACTTGTTTTAAACAAATGATCGATTGTACGGTAATATAATTTGTATTTAGTGATTGTCAAACAAAGCCGATATCATATAATTAGACATTATTTTCACAGAAAGAATGCGTCCGTTTAATTCAGATCCTATAGATTCGAAGATTTCAAATCGAACCATTGATAATACATGTTCACTACAATCTATCAAACGATTTTAAAAAATTCTTATCTCCATAGACTCTGTAAGACAATCTTTCAATGGATAGGTGAACGTTAGTCTGAATCAATATTTGTATACTACAATAGAACTTGCATAGACGGTACGATTCGAATTTGTTTCAAGCATATTTTCTAGAAGAACATAGCCGATTGTCTTTCAAGAATAGAAATAGTAATGTTTCTCAAGAATATTAATACTGGAAAATGTGCAAAACAAAATTAGATATATATATATACATATGTATCTTTTGTATTGCATCCTATTCATTTTTCCTTAAAGAATTGAATATCTTTTACAATAATAACATTAAACTTTAGTGAGACCAAGTCATGTTATAATTATACGACGAAATATGAAACTCACTATTCTTAATGAATAATAGGACATATAAGCTGACATAATATTCTGAAAACTAAAACGAGAAAACTGTGCTAATGAAGATAAGCAAATGCGACAGGATAGATTAGAAATAGTAATCGGATTTTTCAAACATGCAATATCACTATATGGTGTAGATCAAATGAGATAAGTCCTTTTTTCCATGAATGATAAATATGTATATGTATATTTAAAGTTTTTCTTTCATTAGACAAACGCCAACCTATCTGCCATCATTCCTTCAAGGAAAGATGGTTTAGATTCTTCTGATGATTTGAATATTTATGATGTACATAATTGAAGCTTTGGGATTTTATACTATCTACTTTGCTCTTAGGTAAATTGTATTGGAAATATCCTAATATGCATAATATTAGAAGTTTGGTAAATTCATTAAACTTTGTCTTGTTATTAAGATTCGAAAACAGATCTGATTTCAGAAGTATGAAGCATTCGTAAATAATGAGAAATCATGATACATTGTCATTTTATTCCAGTATATACTTGTGGATCTTTTCTTTCAATAGAGACATTAAGATACGTTCAGTTAATTAACATAGGCGATCGTCGCATTTGAAGATCGACTGATTTAAACCTTAATTTCTTTTTAATATCCTTATTGCACTTATAGATTGTTTGACTTAATCTGATTTCATTGTGTTATTCGATCTCGTTTCGGAAAAATAGCCTCGATTGATATTCAAGTATTACCTCTCATCTATCTAGCTAATACTCATTAGCTGTCACATAAATAAAGACGAGGATTATATTTTTTCATGTAACACATCAAAAGATATGACTTTGTAAATGACGTGTTTACTAAAACAATATGAGTACAATTGTCCTTGTTTAGTATTTTTCTAATGTCGATATATCGAGTGGTACTCATAGAAATCAAACTTTTAGCTATACTTGATCGTCAACGAATGTAGTCAAAATTATGAGAATATTACGCAACGGGGAAATGGACGATCCCGGTATCCGAGGATTTCTTCCGAATCCTCGTATCCGGAATCTTGGAGGCCCCTTTTCTCCTCGGTAAAATATGATAGAATGATATATATTAAAGCAGTCAAATTGAAGTTTAGGCTTTCTGTTCTAAACTATTTCTGGCTCAGTCAACTGTCGTGCAAATATCGAATGAACGTTAGAAAAAACGAACAATCAAATATTAAGCATCCTATATCTTTACTATTTTGCACTTAACTCCTCATAGCACATAAAGGGATGTTGTCAGCGTAAACATATATGGAAAAACTCCTATTCAAATTCATTGATATCAATAGAATACCTTAACCACTGCTGAGTCGGTATTACTCTCATGTATTTCATTGGCTCCATCGAATTTTATCTTATATATCCCATACGTATCTCTTGGGTCCAACGTGTCTTGGATACAAGGAATCTGCTTAGTTCCCTTGATATTACGACATTTTGCTATTGAAGGTCACATGAATTTTACACAAAGGAAGAAATAGAAAGTTTGAGGAGACATAGAGTCGAACTATTTTCACTATCCGAAAAGTTCTGTGGAATTTTCATAGTCGAGTTTTGGGAAAATGAAAATAATAATTTGAATAACGTTGATTTCTAAGAAAATCAATGAAAATTTCTGAAGGAAAACTTTTGAAATTGATCAATAATCATTGTTTTGCTCAAAGTATGTAATCCTATTCCATTATCAACTTTTAGAAGGTGTACTACATAACATTTTAGTAATAGAAAATCGAACTTTCTACTTTTTCCCGTATGTAAACTTCACGTAATTTCCTATAGAAAACGTCATCATATTCTCATCATTTTTACTACGTTTGTTGAAAATCAAACATGTCAGGCAGTTTGCTTTTTATAAATGCTATAACATGTGTTGACAGTGCGTCGACAATAGAAAAATACTAAACAGGGACTATTCCACTTATATTAATTTAGTTAATACATCATCTAAAATATTATATCTCTTGATGTTTTACATGTAAAAATATAATCCTCATCTTTATTTATGACACAGTTAATAAGGACTATCTTGATAGTTGATAGGTAGTACTTGAATATCAATCGAAGTCATTTTTTCATACACAAGATCGAACGGTGATCGTTCAATTCGTTGCCACTCAATTCGTCGCACAATCAACTCGTTACGTATCCACTACATTCTATATAATTTCGTTGCTCTCTCTCTCTCTGTCTGTGTTTTTCCCAATTAGAGAAAAATGTAATTAGTTGACATGTTTATCTTCACCGTTCTAACATTTAACTCATTTGTGTAAATTCTATTTTGACGTATCTTCCTGTTTCATCGACACTTTATTCAGTTATGATTTCATGATTGCACTGAAGAAATATTGCTGAAGATGTTTTTGTCTAAATTATTCTTGAATAAATTGTCGGTGATAAAGGAAAATAATTTTGTCGATGAAACAGGACCAAACCCTTTTTTGACAGAGAAAAATAATATTTAATTTTTTAATTAGATTTTTCATTATATAAATGTAGCTCAGCTAAAAAACTATAGGTTTTGTCTTTCCCTTGATAATTTTTACTTTAAATTATTGAATGATTTGATTTAAAGATTTGATTAGTAACGTCCTCAGTAAGTTAGTGGCCTTTATGCTCATTTCAGATTTAATTAACCGTTTATTACTGAAATACTGCTTAAACTAACCATGTCGCCTTTTTTTTCGAAATCTAAATAAATTTTGATTACAAATATTTTCCAAGCTCCCTATCTGACACAGATCAGAAAAATCATTTTTTCTCTAATATATATGAGTTATTACTAAAGAAACGTTGATGTAGAGTTTCTCGAAAATTAATTGTGAGTTTTTTGATAAGACAAAACACAGTTACAAACATTCAATTAAAGAAAACACGCGACGAAATGAACGCAACATATTGGATGCACGACGACTCGAGTGGCGATGAATTGACATAGTACCGATCGAACAACAGTAAGAAATCAGATTAAGACATAAACTCTACAAGTGCAATAAGAATATTGAAACAAAAATAAAGATTTCAACTAATATTTTCGTTTCTGTTTTCAATGAAAACATTTTTTTTCTAAAGTTCTTTATCTATAATTAAAAACAACCTCTTTCAATGTTCTTACAATAGATATGTTCATATTTTTTTTTGTCTAGTTATTTATGACCTTTCATTTATGTTATAGTGAATAGACTGATCAATGATTTATTTGAATAAAAGAACAGCATGAGATTAATACATTATTTCTTTTTCTTTTGTCTCTTTATCGCTCGGTAGTCAGTAACAGTTAGATTCGGCGACGAACAACACATGTAGCTTTGAATGTATCGTTATTTTAAAATGCTATGTAGCAAGTATCCTAAACTATATTCCTATAAAGTAAATGTCGATTTATAGAAAATCTATCTAGATGCATAATAACACCATTAAGTGTTTTCATAAGAATGTTTTAGTTGAGATTGACATTTTTTTTTATCTTACTAGCTGTTCTTTTGTAAATGAATAAGAATAAGTTATAGAGCATCAGAGAACAATGAAAATGAAGCTGCTGTTTTGCTTTTTTTAAATATTATGAATGTATCACAGACGATTGAATGGATTAAATTTTTATACCCTTTCTTTTGTTCCATAGAAACAACACAATAATGAATAAATTGAAATAACTTAGGAACAATAGATATGCTCTGAATAAAACTAAAAGAAAATAGCAAAAAATCTAGCTTCATTCGTCTAGATCCGTACTCTTTTAAAGAAATTACCATACGACTAGCTGTCATGCATACAAAGGCAAAGTTTATTTTCTCAGTACGAATGTCTTTCAGATACTTATTATCAAGAGACAGACTCGCTTGTTATGGATATTGATATAGTTAAGCCATTCGAGACGTCATAGGTCTTTTTTAAATAGTCTGACATATTGTTTTTCTTAATTAAAATCGTATCGATTCAAATCACATGAGACTTCAAAGTAATGCAAAACTTGAGAGATGTTACTAGCCGTTGCTGCTTATGATTCTTATCAAGATACAAAAGTTATGTTGAGAATAAAAGCGAAAGAAAACGTGACTCTTGTTTTCTTTACAAATTCATATCAGACATGAACAAAATGATAAATGTTAACAGAGTATAAGATAAAAGTCAGGCATATTGATTCGTTATGTTTCATGTTGAAACCATCTCCACAGCTGGATTCTTAATGTCAAAGAGTAGAACATATAGCAGAGATAAGAAATTCTTTCAAGCTTTTACAGATCATGAGTTTATTGTCTTCAAAGTTCCGCAATGTGTTTAGTGTTTTGATAAACAATGAAGATTCATATGGCATATGAAAAACAGTTTCAGTGATTTTATTGACATATATAAATATATATAAGCTCTTGTTTTCATTGTACTTCTGAAAGTGTATTATTTTTCAAACCAATAATTATAGAATAGATATCATACTAAGAAGATAATTAACGACAGCTAAACACAACAATCCATAGATAAGAGCCGTAAGAAAACAAACAAGTGTACTGGGTATAAATACACACAACCATGTTGACACCTATATGTAGGCGGTATTTGTCCCTACAGCTAGAAAACATGACTTACACAGAAGACATTCACTTGTCAATGCTGTTCCTTTTTTCTCTATTGCTATCTGGCGCATGTCATTCTATTGATTTGTTTGGGCTTGAGTATTGACAGATGAAACGGAAAATATTCTGTAGGTTCGGAAATTATTTTGTTTTGCTTCTTTCATAACGAAGAATATATTTTGACACGGTACAATAAATGTCAATTAGTAATAAACCATATTGTTCAGAGATCTCGATCCTAGTAGTTTTGCACTAAATTATAAAAATGTTCAGGTCTTTTCGCGATTCTTTTCTATACTGAGCAATAGTTATATATATATATATATTGTTGAATAATTAGAACATTCACAGTTATTCAGTCGATATCGATCTTAAACAATTCCTATTTACTTGAAAATCATTTGTTTATCTTCAGTTGATCCTTGCGGATATAGAGATTTCTATGCTCGTTTCTTATGGATGTTTTCTATAGAAGGGCATCACCAGATAGAGAGATAATGAGTTGTATTTATTGTTATGCTTGTAGTGCACAGAGAAGAAAAAAGAATATTTGCAGTATGTTTTCAACAATGCAGACAACTAGAATGGAAGAAAACACTTCTTATTCAATAAGATTTTGGTTCAGGGTTTGTTTTAATACTTTTAAACGATGCTACATTTGTCAAACGAGATGCGTGCTTTATTTTAATGTTATCATAATCCAAAATGGATAAACATCGTTTTTCGTCTAAAAAATTGATGTATGAAGTTCTTCTTGTTTGATTTATCAGTTCCTATGTAGAATGCTTATATCGTAGTAGATTGTAGTCCTCTAAGCACTTCATTTGTTTGACGTTAGATTGATGCATCTATATAGTCTCCTGACTCGAATATTGAAGAGAGCTATATTCTCGTCTTTATATTCTAGAACGAGAATTTTTAAAGATCTTAGCTAAGAAATCTAATCGTTGAGGATAAGAGAAAAGCAAAAGAAAGACAAGAAGAAACGACTCATTTCTTTATAACTAAATCCATTTTATTTTTGACTCGTGAAAAAAAATGTAGAATTCCATTCTAGATAATGACTATCTTCTTCATTTATCCTCAAGAAATAGGACCTTTCCTCATCTAGTAAATGTTGATTTCTCTTTTCTTTTTTTTTTCTTCATTGCACCATTTTACTAACGTAGCTGCTGTCAATCAGACACGAAAGCTTCTCAGCACGCTATACTCATATAATAGCGTATGCTTCATAGGTCGCTATCTTGTAGTCGTTGATTCTACATAATAGACATGCTGTTTATAAAGGTGAATCAGCATGCTAATCGATTTTATTAATGGAAATATATTGTAACTAGTATTGAATGTACAAAGACTGTGCTTTTGGAAAGCACCATAGAGCATGCCAAAAGACAGATCGATCGTTTGATTTTTATAAGAAGTAGATAACGAGGCATGAAAACAAGCTGTTGTTTCTCTTTTTTTATGTAGACTATTTCATCTATCTATGACATCGTTCGAATTGATAGTACATCAATAATAGATAATCGTATATTTTATACTTCAATCATGATTAATCTTACAAATATCTATTATAATGAAACAAATGCAATTTTGTATGATAACAATGATGGACCATCATTACATACACGTATTGCTTTTGCTAGTGCTTGGGTTTTCATTGCCGTTGCTGGTATCATAGGTAAAATGAATTGATGACACTTCTTTTTTCTTTTTGAAAACTAAACATTAAACTATTTTTGTTTAGGTAATAGCCTAGTTATTTTTGTTGCCATTCGATTTGAAAAAATGAACAATGTTACGAATTGTTTCATTGTTAATTGTAAGTTTTAACATTTTAAATTCTAATCAATAACATCATGCATAAAATATCGTTCGTTTTTTTTTCACTTCTAGTGGCTATTACTGACATTGTCTTTCTCGCATTTTGTATGCCATTTCTAGTTGTACAATATACACTTGAACATTGGTAAATGAAGAGAATTTGTTTTGTTTTTGAGAAAAAAAAAACAAACGAACAAAGTTTATTCATCTTCTATTATAGGTATTTCAATCAAACACTTTGTAAACTTCTGAATTTCATTTCGTTTGTCAGCGTTCTCGTTACTGTTCTTACATTAGTTATAATGACAATCGATCGCTATATTTATGTTGCACATCCGTTCGAAGATATTAAATGGAGACAACCAAAAACAGTCTTTTTACTTAGTTTAATTATATGGTTGTGTGAGTATATTGTTGTCTTTATTTTCATGTGTAACATGATTTATATAATTATTTATTTATTGTGTCCTACTCTATTTTCGTCATTGATAATAAGATGACGTATTTGATTGTCTTTTTTTAGTGTCATGTACATTCGCTTCACCATTCTATGTTAATTATGGTGTTATTAATGACGTTGATAAACAGTGTGTACTACTCTTAGATGTAAATTCACAAAAACAATTACGAATCTATACTGTTACACTCTATTATTTTATCCCCCTAACAATTATTCTCATTTGTTATACTAGATTACTTTACTATGTTTACTCGAAAGAAAACAAATGTAAACCAAAAACGGTACTAGTAAAAAGAAAAAAAAATTCTTTTATTATGATGATTTCGGGTTTTTGTTTTCTTGAATTTTAAAATAGAAATCTAATGCAGTTAAATGGTCGAAAAGACGTCGTGCCGTAACAAAAATGGTTGCAATTGTAACACTCGTATTTTCATTATGTTGGTTACCTCTCACAGTATTCATGATGTCAGCAAATATCTTTGAACATAGGACAGCCTTTTTATATTATTTTAAAGTAATTGCAAATTCATTTGCTTACTTAAATTCAGCTGTTAATCCAATCATATATGCATTTTTAAATCGAAGTTTTCGAAATAATTGTGGAAATATTCTCTCAAAACCTTCATGTTCAGGATTTTGTTGTCGTAATAATTATAAACAAGAACAACAAAGATTGTCAAGTCAACCATATATAAACGCACCGACAAGACAATATTCAAACGTGGAAAAAAATATTATTATCACTAACACTAATCAATTATTATCAAATGATATTTTAAATAATGAATTTTCGGATGTTGAATTCGACATAAAAGATGTCGATTGTTATCCTAATTTAATTATCAATCATACGAATCATACAAATGATTGTTTAAGAGAACATTATACGATGTCAGTAGTTACTGCTCAAGCTTCTATTGATGGACATCTAACAACATCACTATAATATTGCTACAGAATATATATATATATATTTTTTTTTGTATGTGTTTATCTATATTCGTCAATCATGTATTTATTAAATGTTTTAAGAAAATTTCATACCAGTTTTTGAACCAGAGTTTCTTCACAAGATCAAATACAAGAATTTTCAGCGATATTATTGATATGAATTGCGAAACTAAAAATACTTCGTGGAATTCAAAGAAAATCAATGTATCAAAAAATGAGTAATCAATATTTTTTTCAAATTTTATCTAATCAAATGCATTTGATTTTTTGTTTCTTCTGTAATATAAAGTCGAGCTCATCAAAATTAAGAGTGATATAAATCTTGACAACGGTTTGTGTATTACCAAAGGTTACAATAGCCTGTTAGTAATTATTAAAGTCAAGAGCCCTGAGCAGAATGATTTATTTGATCTTCTGAAAAAGAAAATACGCTATTCGTAGAACACGAGGTGAGATGATAATTAATGGAAAATGAGAGATAATTCCTGAGAATATTATTTAAGGACTTTTAGCAAAATACCTAGAAAATTTCGACTTATTTGTAAATTGATTATAAGGTCAAAATATTAATCATAAATAAATATATCCTAATTTTTCATGTGAAGAACGTAAGCTTTCTGTATCGAAGATGCATGACATAGTTAGATATTCTTGAATTTGTCGATCAAGTGGAAACTATGGCAAGCTTTCTATTGTCTTGAGAATGGGCTACTTCATATTTAGAGACTTGATTGTGGTGATGTCTTCAATTTTCTTGTCATGGCTTTCCTATCAATCAATCGTTACAGATATATTTGAAAACAGTACAGTATCATATGTGAAATATTTCAGATATGTCAATCCTATCGATGTTTTTCGAAGTCTCATGAGAATTTCCATGATTTTCTTAAAACTTCTTTTGAGTCTAGTTTTTCATTAGTTTTCAGAAAATTCAAATTAGAAAATATTCCATGAGAATCTCTAGATTGATACCATCGTACAAATTAATTTTTTTGCTATGAAAATAGAAAGTAATGAACATCAATTGATTAAATTATATATTGATTTGATCAAAATATTTTCTACTTAGAGACTTCAATACAGTATTTAGAAAAGCAGGAAATGATGTCTCGAAGAACGCTCATACTAGAAATTTTCATTGAGAAAAATTTGAATATTAACAGTCATTGTCCGATAATAATGCATGACAATTACGATGAGTATTCTATTTGTAGCTACTAGATATTTTCGAATTACATTTTTTGATCGTTGTTTTCATACTGTCCTACGTTCAAAATTCCCAACATAACTATTGTGCGAATGCTATTGTCAACATGCTCATTCCTTTTCTCAATGATTTAATTACGTTAGCATATAGAGAAGTACCTGTGAATGGATTTCAACTCGTCTTCGTCTCATTTCTATGTCGTTCTTCTTTCATAAAAATGAAATGTTAAGTTACTTAAAAACGCATATCTAACGTACTATCATTAGTGGCAGCTTTAATAGGAAATAGTATACCGGTGCTAATTATAAGGTTTCTTGCAAATACAGGTATATACGATTACCCTTCTCATATCCTAACGATGACCTATGAATATTTTCTTTATGGTAACAAAAATCATAATTTACATAGCTGTATTCGTCAATCGAAAACTATGTTTTATACTCGGTAACCTTTTATATTGTAATCGATACATATACAATTATGTGCATATACTTGAAAGAACTTCGTTTCTATTCTAATCTAACGAGAGACTGTATGTTCAATATCCTTTCCATTGTTTTCGTACATTTGATAGAATTTTTATATGTACATAGTTATTGTTGCTATGCATTATCACGATTCTAAAACTAGACACTAAGTAATTTCAGATTAATTTCTGGCTATACTATTCATTCAATGCTTGATACATATCAAAATTTTTTCTCTCGATTAAACAGATACATGTATAATTTTATATTAGTCAATGTGTAAAAACAAAACTATTGCATTGTATTCATCGTGAATGGATGATTAACTAAGAAAACACTTGATTGAATTGTGGGAATATCCAAATTATAGTCAACAATTATAATGGATGAAAATAATTAACGTTTTGATTGACATACTGTACAGTGATAATTCTAGGTAATAACTATTCATCTGTGATAATCATACAGATGACACTATAATTGTATTTCAAGTGTTTTCCCAACATGAACAGATGTAATCCTATAATTATTTTCTAAGCAATGTGCTAAACCAAGCTTGTTAGTTGAGGTAGCTATATACGTAGATAGATAGATGCGATGCGATACAATTCGATATCATTGAAAAATGATTGTTTATCATAGCAGATCATCAAATGAGTCCAATATTATGCAGGAAATTATTTTTTATTAAATTTCAAATCGTTTTCAGCATATTCAATTTAATTGTACGAACAATCATTCAGTATTTTCTGAGATATTGGTCAGATTTTGATAGGTCATTGCTCTGGAATGTATATTAAATCGTAGGCATACGATATCGGTCATTTTTATCGAATCAATTAATTGCAATATTTTTCTTTCATAGTAAATCTTAAACCTTTGCTCAGATTAAATATGATACATAACTTGTTGTCCTATACTGTTAGAAATTCATAAATACTGTAACGATTTGAATCTGCAATTGGCCCAACTTTCCAATCAAAACAGATTGAGGGTAACTTGATACATGCTACTCTTTTCTTTATCTATAACAGTAAGGAGCATAGGTCCAACCCGACCAATCTATTGTGCATAAGCTTGGTTTTGTTATGATAGACCTAGAACGTTCTTAATATGCCTGGCTAGTTGTCTTTAAGGTCAATATCATACTATTAATTAAAAATAATGAATTTTTAATACAAGAAATCGACAGAATCTATTTTTATGTCAACAGTAAACTTTTCTGGCGTGAACATTCAACAAAATATTTAAAAATGTTCACTATATGAGATATTCTCGTCTTATCTATTCACTTGGGCATTTCAGAATAGGTATGTCACAAACAAAACTGTCTTTGAACACTTTTTTACTAGTCGGTAGAGATGAGGAAAAAGCATTTCTATTTCACAACAAGAAGACTTTCATTATGAAGAAATCACTTTCAAGCGAAAGTGTTAAGCATGAGCCTTGATTATTTCTTATAATGAAGTGTTTACAAAATGGAGGCATTGATGGTGTGAGCTTTTACTGTGACTTTAATATGAATTGAGAAGTGTTGATGTATTTGAAAAATAAACAAATAGAACTATACTAATATGTAGATGAGCGATCTGGTTTTTGTTCAAGAACCTTTTGAATGAATGTGACAAACCAATTAGCTATAGTATTACCATTGGACGAGGACTGACGTGGTTTCAGTTGAATTGATTATTGTTTAAAAACGAACTCGAGCAAATCACGACAAGCATGAAAAGAAAGGTCGACAAGTAATGAAATGCGCTTTCTCAAAACCTTTGGTATTTTTCTATGTGACATTGTTTCCAAAGAATTTCTAAAGTGATCGCTGGTAGAACTACCATTATTCCAATTATGTATGCTGTACTCAAATCGATTGAAATAGTCAACAAACAAATTATATTCGAACATTAATTTAGCAGTGGATTATGCTAGTTTTCAAATAGCTTGCCAAAGATTTTTAAGCGCTTCGAAATGTTTTGATAACATCGAAGTGAGCACATTGGCCATTGGAAAATATCTAAGAGGTATTGTTCTGCAGATATTCTTATAGATCTATACTTTAAAGTACTAAGTTATGAGATGATTTTAATTTTCATTCGAATCGTACTATTCTCTGATGGACGAATAGTCTAGGAAATGCCGGTGACAAATAGGATACGGCTTTACATATGGGTGTTGATTTTATCTTTACTTACACTCTTCTGTTGTCTATAAAAACCAAATGAATGGCTACATTGCGTATGCAGAAATTTCTGAACTACTCCTTCAATGTTCTCGATTTTTATTCATGATAAAATTACAGTTTCATCCGTCATCCATTTAGAATAATTTAAGCATTTATTTGAGTAAATTGCTCATGTTTTCTCCATGTAGACATTTTACTAATCATGAATAATGTAATGAAGATAATGCGCTCTTAGTGAGAAGTACATTTTTCTATCATTTCTTTCCTTCAACTGACAAGTATTGACAAGTTTTTATTCTTGACCTGTAACATGAATTTGCCATATCAAGTCAGTGTATTTGTTTTTCTAGAAGCTGAACCAATTTATTGTTTGTAACCCTTCAGCTGTTATAAAATTATTTTAAATGAAGACAGAGCATAACCTAGAGTCAAATATTTGAATACTAGCCTCTGATGTTCATGTAAATATTTTTCAATGACTTTTACAGAGTAACACCGTCAGTTTAAATAAGGGGATGGTCAATATGCGCTTATTGTTCGTTTTTGATTATCGACCAAACACTGTTTGAAAAAATCTTTTACTCGCTTGATCGTAGTTTCGTCTCACATACTCTAGGTAACAAATTCTTATCATTCATATGTATCTGATTTTGTCGAAGTATGGTGTCTTAGTTAGACAGAAGATGACTGTATACGGGAGATTGTTTCGCAACCAAGTCTCCATTGTATAACATTGTAGCTACTGATAAAAGTTCACAAAGCAATAGCAACTACGAACATGGCTTTCTTCGAAACTGAGTCTTATTCAAAAATCATAAGAAGCTTGATTTGAAAAATGACAATTTAATAATTATCAAGAATAACTTTCCATTAAGAAAAAACATTCATACTCACAAATTTATTTCAACTATCACCTCATTTGTCCTATCTCGGTTATTTTCCAGGATTAAAAAGTTCGCAAATGAAATCTTGAGCTAGACAATCGCCAGCATGAGAAGTTTTTGAATAGAAAAAAAACTAAATCTAAGTAGTCATCAATGAAATTTCACTAAAATTTCGAAGAAAGGTTTCTTCAAACAAGCTACCTATGTGAGTACTTATTTATTCAAGTTATATTCGTATATCAAACAACTACTAGCGGTGCGTGCATAGAACAACGTGTCACTATCCATGAGAGACTTTATTACAGAGAAAGATTTCTCTTATTTTATAACGACTTTCAAATCGTTTTTCAAATTGTTAAGTAGATGATATCTATGAAATGCACTGCTGTGGCCAGAGTTAGTTGTTGTCTCCACCTTCCGTTTGATTTTGATTTTCTGTACATGATGGTCGTCATGGATTTTTGTTTGAGTTATTTCAAACGTCATCTGATAATGTTTACAAGGCATAATTCAGCGACGATATGGTGCCCAATTATCAGAACAATGTTTTTATTATATTACATGATAATGAACATAGTCTCGACAGTTAAACGTTCCAAAATACGATTCCTGCTTTCGGATATTTATTTATCATTTTCTTCAGAGAAGTACGTTCTGTAGATAAGAGGGTTAATTCTTCGTTTGAAACTGATACACAGTGAAAATCGTTATATAGTATCAGTTCGGATATTTGCGTCAGTCGTTTCGAATATTACAGCGAGTAAAAGATCGATAACAGAAGGAAAATAATTCTGGTAGCTCTCTCGATCTTCAATCTGTCCGTATCAAAGCCTTAATTTCTAAGTGTAAAATCAGGATAGACTTTACCAATATTTAATTGGATCAGAGTCGATGAATTAAGTTCTGAATTGAAAAACAAAAATCTAGAATAGTCAGAAAAGATGTAGCACTAATGAAAGGCTTACTAGCGATAACCTATTGAAAATGAAACGTGAAAATCATGTATCTTCTTCGGATCAATGACATTCACATCAAATAAACGATAAAAGATCTAAGAGCTTATCGTCTTTCTCAATGACGGTATCGATCTTCAACAAATTCTCTTTTATTCTCATTGATCAATGTCACTTATTATAATGATTGTATTAAGAAGGAAAATATATCAATTGTAAATATCCATCAATTTATATTATTTGTTCTGATTTTATTCTTATGATCCCCCTCGCTAAAGATTGTAGTCAGAAACAAGGAGCCAATAGGAAATATTCGACTTAGAATTAACAACACATTTTACTCGAAGATAATTGTATACGAGTCCTGAAAAAAAGTGCAGAAATATTCTATCACCTCTTGTCAATTTAGGGTAGTTCAGATATTTGTAAAGATTTTTGAACAAGAAGCTCTTCGCTGATCTATTACAGATACGTTCTAGACGATAAAGATATTTTCGACGAAAATGTGAGCTAGATTTCAATATTAAAGTTTATATAGAGGAATCTATTTGAGTTTCGGATACTGTGTGAATCTTGCACTTTACTATAAAATATTGATTAAGAAAACTTCGAAATAGGATTAAGATCTAATGATAAGATTGATACAAGAGAAGCCTTACTCCAGTAGCTTTCATAAGCATGAAGAATCTTTAATTGATTCCATCAAGAATTTTTTTTCAATCAGTTTCTGATCTTGGATTGAAATAAAATAATTCTAAAACAATTCTAGAATAATGTATTTAAAAAAAAACTACAAAACGTTCTTTGGTTCAATAACAAGTTTTTCTTCATTTACCAAATCTTATTAGTATTATGACACTTATAAAGATTTTCCTAGTGAGGCAGTATAACTAAATCAGAAGACTGTTGAATTTTATACTGATAATGCAATTGCGAAATTCACTTGAAAGTTACCAATTCTAACTTCTATCTTGTATTTTTCAACTTGAGAGAATAAATCAAAATATTCCGTCGTTGTTCCGATCTACACGATTAACTGTCCGTTGATTAATTCGAAGAAGAGAAATGAAGAAATGAGTAATCTTTTTGAGGATGTAAATCCCATAAAATGCTTCTTCAACTATACGATTCACTAGGGCAAAATCTTCAACAACTTTACGTTATAAATCTTTTTACATTTCTAATATTTAATGATGACCTCGATCTGGTCACCAAAGAACTATCAGTCGACGATGCTGGAATTATGAAAAAACAGTATTGAGGAACATTTTGGGTCTAGATAGAGTGTATAACCCTCGATGTACCAGGTTTTAATAATTAGGATTTACTTTGTTTCATGTAAGGCTGAGAGTTAAAACACATAAACTCGAGTATTTTTCCAAAGAATCTACTTCTACGTCAATAGTCATGTCCTTTGAACGTATATATATATATATATACTTGAATCTATATTCAATAAAAATCATATACGTTTTTGGGCAATCTGTAATCGACTGTTTCTTTGTTGTGTTTATGATGACGTGTAAATCTTATCGATTTTCAACAAGACTTAATATCCATGATTTTAGTAATGTTTCTCAATCGTTATTTTTTTTTAGTTTTAGTGATAGGAATTCAATGTTACCAGATTGCTAAAACCAATCAGAAATGTTCCAAATGAGAAACATTATCAAATCATATGTGCCCTTCGATATATAATGGCATAGATGAACCATTACATTATATCTGAACGTGAGCGGGAAACAGGAAATATATCTGAGGATGCATTCCGATGACTGGAGTTAGCGAGAAGTGAGCAAGAATCAATTTAGGAATCCTGCTTCTTAAACTTGCTGAAAAATCACTGGGTCCAGCAGTTTCCCGTCGTACGTAATCCACTCTGGATATATCTGGCAAAGAAGTTAACTTTTTTTTTACATTTCCATAAATTTATTAATGTTAAAAATACATTTTTCTTAGTAATTTGACATGGTTTGTTTGAAGAGCGTTAATTGACTTCAGTACTTCTTATTATTCTTGTCAAATACGAGTCTATTTAGTTTGGTTTCTATTTATTCTACTATCATTTCTCGTATTTGACAAGGAGTTACATAAAGAAAAATCTTGATGCATTATGACCGTAGAATTTTCGGTAACAGTCAAAAATGTCCCAAGTTTTTCGTCCCCATGAAAAAATGTCCCTGAAATATTGTCCCTCACAAAAATGTTCTCTGTAAAAATGTCCCCAGCAAAAATGTTCTAAGGAAAAACGTCCCTTGATGTAATGTTTTCGTTGATTATTTATTTTTTATGGCTCAATTGAATGTTATTGACACAGATGACGCCTTAAGAAAAGAAATATATCGATGCATATATTCGTGATTTGTTGCAGAGAATTGGACTAGTCTATAATGAATGCAATAGAAACAAGAGATCATTTCACATAACTAACAGTTGTTATGTCAAGGTGGAAAGCGTAGGTTTGAAACCTCAAGCATCATTTGAACACCTTTTCGCATCTTTAGTTTTTTCTCAGCAATTTAGGGTAGAATTTGATGCTTATGTATTGCCAAGGCAATATCAGCATGTACTGACTAAATTCTACACTAAGTTGATAAGAAAAACTCAAGATGCCAAAAAGGTGCTGATATGATGCTGTGGGTTTCTAACCTGCAATTTCCCCTTTGTGTTGTGCTAAACTTTCTTTCTTTGATTCAAGTGCAAAACAATTTGGAATATTATTGTTTTAATTTGTTTTGTTTAGGATAATTTCCTGTACTTAATCCTATGGTTAACTATAAACCCTATTTTAGAAAAAAAATCTAGAAAACGAAGGACATTTTTGTGAGGGACATTTTCGACCGTACTCGAATTTTCGAATACTACATACAAGGAATGAATAAAAAATACGATATTTCTCACGACATCTATTTTAAAGTTCTCTAGTTTTATCCACTACTTCGCACCTATAAACATCTTTAAGAATCCTCTCAGATTGGTTATCCTTCTATCTAACAAATGCAAATATTTCTATTACTCCATTTCAGCTTGCACAAAACTGACGTAATTACGTTACTCACTTATGACATGATTCATTAAAATCGGATTTTATCTTCTTACTCCAAATAAATAGGACAGACATTGATATCATTGTCATTCATTTGTATCTTCTCTTCCAATAAAACGTAGCGCATACATGGCTACTAATACCTTTGCTGTAGCTAAAGTCGACGCATGTAAGAAGCAACATGCTGCAGTTGAAACAATAACACCTGCAGATTTGGCACGATGGGCAGGAGAAAAACTAGAATTATCGCTTGAAAATTTTCAAACCAATTATCCATTGGCTGGTGATCTTAATGGAAACGGTCATAGAATAAAAAATGGTTTCGTTGCAGCGGCATATAAAGCTTATTGTGAACATTATCCACTGGAATTAAGTGTAGAAGATATATGGGTAGCTATTAGTCAAGGTGTCAGTATTCATTTGAATGAAAATGCTGAGAAATATCGGCAATTAATGGTATCTCATGAAGGAAAAAAGACGTTGAGCCTTGCAGTAGATAGCCTTCGTATACCTGATTCGGCTCGGCCTGTAAGTGGAAATAAATCGATACCCGCTATAGATTGGCCTGTAGCTGTTCGACAAATGGGTAACTTGATTAGAAGTGATATGAAAACAGACTTAGCTACAACATTGACTACTCCTTTTTCGAATACAACAGCAGTTGAACAAGCCGTTTTCGATTGCACATTAATGGATAGTGTTAAGTCTTACTATGATTTTAAATTCTGTTTATGTTGTGGTCTTCCTCAAGTAACTTTACGTGGATCACCAGCAGATTTTCAACAAGTGATCGATCGAATACAACAACTTCGAAGTATTTTTCTTGATTTTCACTGGTGGCTAGATACACTTCTACCTCATCTTAAACAATTGAAAGTCAGCGCCGAAGGTAAGCCTAATGTTGATTGGTGGCAAAAAATTTGCCATTCAGTAGGCGGCGGATCTGATATTAGTTTGTTAGCTGGATGGCTGGCTGACTTTATTCCGTAGGTTTATGAAATTATTAGAAGTGTTCGTTTTTTCTATTCATGTTTCATTCCTTTAGATATGTGGATGATGGAAAAGGTCATTATAGAAAAGCTCGACAAGATCATCATCATTATACACAAGTACGTATATTCGTGTATGTCGAACATTATTTAATGACTTATTTTATTTTATTCGTTTCAAGGGTTCAATCAATGGCATAGATTTTAACGATTTTAGTGAAAGTGTTACTCAAACAGATTTTGTTTTGGACGATAATGGACATGAAACTAAAATGAAATTAATTGCTGGATTTTTAGGTGTAGGTCAAAACAGTCAGACAGGTGCACTTCGTCCATGTCTTGGTTGGATAACAGCAGTACCAACCGAGAAATCTGCCGCCCATTCGCAATAAAACTCATCTAATAAAAGACTGCATAAATCAGTTGTATTTGTAAATGTGATTATCTAAAATACATACGTTTAGTTCATTTAAGAGTACTGTTTGGAATATTGACTTGACTTAAATATAGTACTTTACCAGTGTTCGTTACAATAATCAATTCAAATCTATGAAATTGTTTTCAAGTCTTCAAAAACCTATCGAGAAAATATGAAACCCATCAAATACTATAACCAGTGTCATTGAAACATTTTTGATCTGCAAATTATCTACATTAAAAACTCAATATCTAGTTCTGTCATTGAACTGTCAGCTTCAAGAGCTTAGCTACTCACATAGTTAATAATTTGCAGAAATATATCTAGTTGAATAAATTCTATTGTTGATTATTGAAAACTAACGCACAAAGCATTCAACCTGAACGAACGAATAGAAACTGTCAAAAAATGCATACATTATTATTCAAGCATGAAACTATAAATTGCTTTAGGTTAGATGATACTCGTAAAAATTAGTTTCCTTCCGTAATCAATGTATTCACCTATTTCTATGTTTTGACATAACTATTAATAATCTCAATGAAGTATACGAAATGGCTATGTTTTTCTTGTTTGATTTTCATGAATTCGTTTGTTTTAGCAGAGCTAACCGAATACGCATATGTAAAGCTACTCGGAAAAATCTGTTCTTTCTCAACCCTGCGCGTTTCAGAGAGAGTCCATTGACATTGTACGTATAAATATCATTGGGACTTTTATTGACAACGAGAAAGCATTAATAAAATGTTTCAATGGCTCTACAAAGAGATGTATAAAAAAGCGGGACATGTTTCTATCATTGAAAGTGGCACTTCTTCGATAATAAAAATATTGATGTAATTATCACGGGTGAAGCTCCAAGATTTCTATTATGGAGATACAAGTGAATACATGTGTTTGTACATGTACAGATTGGTTAATAATTAGTGTTAATTTGTGAATAATATGCATCGATGAATGTTAACATTTTATCAAGATAATGTTAGGTACTTAATGCTGTAAAATATTTCATGGATTTGAAATTAATGAACTTGTCATGCTTGAGAAAATATATTGAATGAATATCGTTGAATGACTTTGATGAATGACGAACATGTGTATCAGGAAGTATTTGTCAGCTTTTCAATGTTTTCCCATCATGTCTGCCAATGTAGTTAAATACTTAGTTTTATCTTTGGCATCTATCGATTGTTTGTAAAAATAAATGCGGAAACTTCGGACTTATGTCCGAGAGTTATGTGTACTTCAAAAAGTGAATGAGACAAATCAGTCATCCTAGAATGTGTGCACGGATGAAGTATCTTGGTAAACCTTTTTGGGAAACTCCAAAACTACTGATCATCTCAGACATATCTAGGCAATTTAGTTTCGGAATGCAGTTTTTGTGCATTTGAGACCTTTTTGCAGCCAATGTTTTGTTAGAAAGCTCGATTTGGTTCAAAACTAATATCAGATTCGGAATCAGCGTTAAAAACTGAGTCACTTTACATAAGTTGTGGATAATTCTGAGAAAAAAGTTTTTTTTGAAAAAATCCCTGTACCCCACCTCAGGGATTGCTTGGTGAAAAATGACAATTTTTTCGATAACTCAACCATTTCTTGCCGGATCCTTCTCATCTTCGAACTCGACCGAGATATTGATGAGACAATTCTGTGCACAAAATTTCAACTCAATCGAATGTAATTGTGAAGAGTTATCGAATAAACGGACGGCCGGACACACTGACCGATTTTAGTAGTGTACTCACTTTTTGAGTACACAAAAATATGATGTCATCCTTACGTTTTATTTGAATCGACAGTGGCGAAGCGAATTGATACGATTGGAAATTGTTTACCTTGTTAGAATCAGTATTCTCTGTCGTGAATCTTTCTTTTCAAATTATAATCTCAATGTAGCTGTGTAATGCTATAAGCGTCTCGAACAACTCGTTTCTCAATTGTCTTTGAATGTTATTCTCATGTTAATCTGGCTTGTCTAAGCAAATCGTTACTGGTACGTTCATGTGTTTTGTTTCGTGTTTTGCTTTATTTGCTATTCATTCTTCGAAAATGATTTTCATAGCAGACCAATGTTATCTTAACATGAAATTAAATTACGAAAACGAGAACGAATTATGTTTCGTCGTTTTTATTTTGCTATTTGTGACATGCAAAAAATGGACTGTATGTCCTCCTATTCCAAGTATCCTTTACATTACAGATAGTAATATTCGACATGAATAGATCAATAGTTGTTCAACGAAGCACATCTATCATATAAAGACCATTTTGATTAATCTATAGATGGTGACAAGATTGACTTTTTCAATCAATAAACATCAATCAAATTTAACTAAATGATAAACGTTTGTTTGGTGTTTTGAGTAGTTATGACTGACTAGAAAATTGCGAATCGCCACTTACCACGGTATGCATCGGTCCGATATTTATGATGTTACACAAACCAATTTATATTTGCAAAGAAAGTTGCTTTTTTAAGTCGGTACTTCTTTTTATTTTAACAAGAAAAACTGAGACACAAACAAACATAATCAGTCTTATAAATGAAATCGACCATAGAAAACTACATACAATAAACAAATTATATTTCTTTTGAATATAATTGGGAATAGGAGAAAGAACAACAAATGTCCAATCATTTGCACAAAATTCAAATGTCAATTTTGTAAGTGTTTTCATCCTTGACTACATCATACAATGCTTTTCGCTAAGATGATAATTAACGACTAGACAGTACAACTCCAGAACACTATTCATGAAAAAATTCGCCGTAAACTAGTCTGTTTTTCAACATAGGCATTATGTAAACCGGTTACAAGTTCTTCGTCATTCTTTAAAATGAAATTAATTGTTAAACCGAATAAGAAGAAAAAAAAATGAACTCCTACCTTAAGCATGTCAACGAGCAATTGACGAAGATGATCTTTGGAACGATGATGAATAGATGCAGATGGTTGATGTTGACAAGGACGACAAGACGGTGAAGATGATGGTTCGATTTGTGTCGGAGTCATACGAACTAATAAAAGATAACAATAGAAATATCAAACGAAATTAAAAAGAAACGCTTATTATCGAAAACAACGCGCATGATTTTCGTTTGACCATTTTATCTTTAGAGAAGAATGCATTTTCTCAGCTGGGAAAGTGTATGAAATTAACTTTGTAGAAAAGAAATCATAGTTTATTAGAATCCCTCGATTTGATACTTTCCTCATAATAATTTTGATGACATCATTCGAAATCTATAGTTTTATTAACTCTAGATCTAATGAACATCAGAGTTTTTTAAACATTTCAGTTTAAAACGAGAGTTGACTTTCCAAATATTGAATATCAATATATAATTGTTCTGCCAACGAAACAAGTCGATCATTTTCAACATTCAGTATCAGTAGAGTAGCGTTTCCTTCTCTGCACTAAAATTTCTCGACATTCTAAAATCTAAGAGAAACATCTCTAATCGAATCCATAGTTCAATGGAGTGTGTCTTGACTTTGGAAAGAAATTTTGTAATCAGATATAGTAATATGTATATTGCTGTTTGTATATTCTTATACAACAAAAATCGAAAACAAAACATGTCCGTGAAAACTACAATCGATATTGATTGAAATAAGTTCTGTCTAAACCGCACCCCCCCCCCACCAGAATAAAAGGACATGGCCTTGTATCACGTCTACACACATCGTTACTTTTTGACTGGCCTTCTATCAAGGTTAAGTTTCAACCAATTATTAATTCATTATTTTATTAAAATTACAATAATTAATAAATACTAATTAATAACTTAAATTAAATCTTTTGGTATTTTTAATGAGAAAATTCTCCTTGTTGTGTAAAATAAACTGTAAATGTTGGAAAACAAAGTGATTTTTCGAAAGAAACAGTAGAAAAATGACAGAAACGATTAATTATTAATTAATTAAAAAAATTAATATTTAGTCAATTATTTAATTAGAGCATGGCTTTCTTATGAGGCAGATGAACTCTTTTCCAGGCATGGCCTTCTAATATGGGATGGCCTTGTATTATGAGTGCGGGGGGTTAAGACATAAGTGAGTGGTGAATCAAGCTTAAAAGCTTAACAATGAATTTGCAACAAAATGTTACCTGGTGATTCTGCACTGCGTAGACTTTGGAAATCGGCTGGTGTCATTAAGCGATTTGTATTTGTTGGTATAGCATCTAGCTATAATCATGACATGAGATATCATCTATATATCTGCATATAAATATAATGAAATGAAAAAAATTTACATTCTGAATAGCTTTCGTATTGAGAGTAGTAGATTGTAAATTTGTCGTTACATGAGTTGATGCCGTCTTAGTTGGAGTTTTTATTCCACTCTAGATGAATAGAATTTCCATCAGATAGCGAAAAGTATAGAATAGTATTTAAAATACATTGATGGAAATCGACACAGGCTTTTCGATACTGTCATTGCTAAGATCAATTTTCGCTGTTTCTTGAGAAGATGTTGGTTGTAGAAGTTGTTTTTCTAGTTCTGTTACACTTAATGCTGGCTTTCCTGAAATACCTAATGTTTTTTTTAATTCTTCTCCACGTTCATCAGCATTTATATTTGATGATGTTGACGTTTCTTGAGCAGAAAACAAACGCAAAAGTACTGCTGGTATTGGTGTCGATGATTCACTACTGTTGGTTTCTTGTTTAAGTTTCTAAATGATAAAAAAAAAAGAGAAGAATCTCTAATACTAAACCCAACTGTGTTATGATTTACCGATTCTTGAAATTTATTATGAGCATTATTTAATAATGATATAATATCACTGGATTTTGTTGATGTTGAAACTATGGCTTCTGATGTTTTTATTTGTTCACATTCTTTTGCTTTTTCTGTTAAACTAAAACGTGATAATCAATGATTTTGATAAGAGAAATGTTGATAATTAGAAATCTAATTGAAATTCTTTTGTTTTTGCAGCTCGATAAAAATCGAAGGTTAAACTTAGAAATATTGCTTTCGATCTATTTCCTCTTTTGGTTTGAGCTAGAACATAAGTTGTAGATATAGATTAGGTGTGATGTACAGAGGATTTCCAGGTCAATTTTACCTGATCTTCTGTCCTTTTCCTATTTCACTAGCCTTGTCTCACACACTCGATACATCGAATGAAAAAGCGAACTAGTTAAATACAATTTAATTTTTCAAATATAACAGTTCTTGTCATCTGTGAAATCAATGCACCGAAGTTATAAATTAATGAAAACAAAGATCTATACACTATATAGTAGAAATTCATCTGTTGCTGAAGTCGTTATTTAAATATTGTATATAGAAATGCAACAAGAAAAACTCCATCGATACTCTTCGTAAGTTTGATCAATTTAATTTATTGTGGTTCACTCATCCATCTTTGCTTAGGCATGTTTTATAGAGCATACCGTTCAAATATCACTAAATCTGTAAGGATTTGACGACTGAAAAATTACTTCTATTTCGTTATATCGATATTTATTTTGATTCAAAGTTCGATCTATCGTGTTCTCAACTTAGACAAAAGAAATTTTGTTTGCTCATGTGCAAGATCGGTTGTTACAATAAGAAGGAAAAATATTATACGTACAGATTTCTAATCTAAGCCTGTAATTTAATATTCGAAAATAATCCTTTTATCAAATATTGATCGTGACACATTCTTACTTTTATTGTGTAGACGATTTGGTTTTCTTCTACCTCTAAGATTGAGTTTTGACTAGCTCGTTCAATGCATATTTGAGTATCGAGAATAAATATTTTATTATTTTTTTCTTTCTCAGGACTCAAGTTTCAACGATCGAACGTTTCAATAAAAATCTATACTCGTGGCATTTCAGTATCTTTTCAGGAAAAAGAAATGTTTTTCTCTTAATTCTTTTACAAACTTGACAATTATTAAAATAATAGTGAAAAAATTCGAATAAAAACTCAATGTCAGTGATACTTGATCCTTTTCGGCGCATTCAAAATAATATCTGAATACATGAAGAAAAGCTTTCTTTTTCGACAACTCGATGAACTATGTAGATGATCATCACAAAAAGAAATCTATTGTGTCTTCACTTTTTCGTATAACTAGAACTGTACCATTTTAAACATTCTGTTACACGAGGACAATCGTTTTTTGAAATAAACCAGATGCCATAAATATCTAAGAAAATACGTCTATATTCAGATAAATAGATTTTTCTTTAACAATCTCATACCTCCAACATCAACTTTATATTGAAGAAATGCTTCATATGTTGGAGTATGTTTAAATTCCATGGATGATTTTATTATTTGCACAAATGTTTCACGTGAAACCGTACTTAATATCACAAAACCATGATATGGTTTACATATTCTAAGTATGTTAGAAGAAGAACAATCGATTCACTGTTGAATATATTTCAGTTAGATTCATCGTTCATTTACCTTTCATAAACAAATAGTGTTCCTTCAAGATCTTTCCGTTCCTAGTAATAGAAAAAACAAATTGAGAAAAATAAATAAATAATGATGCATAAATTTATTTCTATACCCATTCACGTTTTTCAGCAATGAATTTGTAAACACAAACACGCTGTGCTTGATCGACTATTTTCGATATATATGGATCACGATTTTGCAATGCTTGTAAATTAATACGATTTAGTTGATCTTCCTCATTGCTATTATTATTATTATTATCACAAGTATTTGATGGGTGGCCGTTAGATATCGACCGGTTCGAATTTGTGGATGATGAAATATTTGTTGTCATTTCAAATGATATTAAAAATTACTAAGAATAAGTATATATAGTTAAATTGACTATCACTAATAGTTAATTTATCAAGTGAAAAAGAGAACAACACGAGCAAAAGAAATCCATTCATAAGCAAATAATGGTAAAACATGGACTTCACATGTGTAATTGTTTATCATCATTATTTTGTTAAAGTATGGTTTCTTTTGTTTATCTGATCTGAATTAAAACTTTAGATAATCACTAGAGTTCTTCACAATATTTAATATCAGCATTTCGATGGAAGTATTAAGTGCGGATAATACGAGATTACGTCACACATCGTTATATCAATCGAAACAACCATCAACAGAGAATGTGAAACATGTTAAAATTTCAACAACAATGTTTCGTGAAATATATCGTGTCATTCATGGTTTTGCATACTTTTTTTGTCGTCGTGTTATATTTGGACCACCGATCTTCAAACTACTTGTTGCGTTTACAATTATTACCGTCGGCTCAATTTTTAAATCATTGAATCTAGCACCCGATTCATATTTTTCTGAAAAAACGAATATATTTAATAAATATTTCGCTAAATTCGGTTGGGGATGGACGATGGGTTTACTCGTTCCATTTGTTTATTTAACATGCTTAAGAAAACATACTCATTATGAAATTTTTACACGCCATTTAATTCGTTTACTTATTGCAACTGGTGTTTGGTATATAATTACAATGTCATTTGTTAATATTGAATTGTATACAGGAATATGTGATCATATTGATATGCGTGGACTTTCAAGAAAAGCTTGCACTAGTAATGGTCATAAATGGATAGAAGGACATGATTTAAGTGGACATACGTTTTTACTTCTTTATGTTATTTTAATAATCAACCAAGAAGTGAGACTTTATGATAAAGCTATTAAAAACATTCAAGAAAGCAATGCAAATGATTGCCATGATAATACATCAAATATCAATAATACATTTGTTCAGTTATCATCTACAATTATTCAAATTATTTACATTTTACTAGCAGCATTAACTGTACTTTGGGAATTCATGCTTTTATCCACAGCTTTATATTTTCACGGTACTTTTTATAAACTCGTTGCCGCCGTGATAACACTCTTTTTTTGGTATATTACTTATTATGTATGGTATAGTTCAAGTAGCAGTTCGATTCTACGACCACTCTCACCTTAGATAATAATAAAGTATTGTTCTATCAGAAAAAAAATTAATCAGTTTGGCTATATGTATTCTCCGCTCGTTTCGTTTTACAAGCTAATTCATATTTTGGTCACATTTTAAAAATAAGTCTATTCGTTTTTATCTAAGCGTATAAACTAGGAAATCGTACGGGCATACATAAACATTTTTCTTTTTGAAAAATATATCACTTAAATATTGTTTGACATGCTTACACTTAGACAAAGGGATAAACACTAGACCGAAAATGAAAAATGATATAGATTGAAAGATAAGAATGACCGAATTTACCAACCATTGACGCCCATGTTTCTCATCCGATTCAAATGGTTTCAGTAGTCATTTTTCAAATATGATAGTCAACCGACACCAAAAGAAAATTAATATCTTCTAGTATGATTTTCAATTATTGTATGCACCAAGTTGTGATTGAAGTATTGAATCGAATAGGTTTTGCAATATCAGACAAATGAGCAACTTACTATGGCTAAGTTTCTAAATGTATTTGTGTAAGTCAGCAAAGAATTTTTAACAATGATTCAGATATTTCGACTATTATTATTCTGGGTTTCCCGATGAACTACTATATTACTGTAGACTTTTAACGCTATTTTTTCTACCTCGATCATACATACAATTTTAAAATTGCCAATGACTTTGACATTATTGTCTCAAGCATCATAATTTAACTCTTATTGGATTGCACAATCAGGAGTACTTTTCGGAGAAAATCTAAATACTGCTATCGATATTGCTCTTCAACAATTGTTAAACACACTTCAGTTCGTTGACTACATACCCGTATTCTCTTTTCACGGCGAATGCAACTCTACAAGTTTGTTCAATATTTTTATAGCTGAATCGATTTACACTTTTTCTCTTGATCGAGAGATATCAATTAACAAAGCTCATTGCACTCTCTCATGTTCATAAACATTGATATTGATCTCAACAGTAGCAAGTATGAAAATCAACAATTAATTCACACATTATGATAAAATGAGATGTATGACTGATTTGCATGTGACTTCAATACAAAAATGGAGTGTGTCCTTTAGCTTTTTCTAAAATTTAATGTTGTAAAATGAAAATTCTATATCTTTGATTGAATACAACTGAGCGTATATATAATTAAACGAATCGTACATTAGAAGTTCATTCAAACCATATATGCCGAGAATCAAATGTTTCTACAACCCTTTTTGCTAGAGAACAAAAATGAATCTTCTAGAGATGTTATGCAAAATTTATCAACATTTCAATAACTGAAGCTTTAATAGAATAAACACTGCTATGTGATGCCTTTAAATCAATGAATAGTTGATTCAAAGCTTTGAATAAAAAGAAAAGATCAGCATACAACAAAATCAATTCATGTTTATTTCTAATAATATTGAGAAAATTAATTAGCTATATGAATATATACATATATATTCTATGAAGGAACATCATTCATAACTAATCTTCTCGGTTTGATTACATTTTATTTAATGCACAAGAGCACACTTCCGAGTTAGTGCTTAATCTTTTCATTTCATACTGAACTCATCTGTAAGAGAATCTGCCATAATGAAATAAGACTCATCAATCTTTTTGTTCTCGAATTCTCAAGATGTGAAGGATGAAAGCTTGACTGAAAGATATGAAATTTATCTTCTCAGACAACTTTACGAAACATTTTCTCTGAGTCAATGAAAGCTTCTTTTGTTGTACTCAAAAATCAACGCAAGTCTATAGTTGAGCACTTTTTTATGCTCCTCTTGTCCTCGTATAGAAAAATATAATCATTCATAGAATGACGTCAAGCCATGTGACAAATGTGGAATATGTCAAGGAAAAAATAGCGATGCTATACTCGCAAATGAATTAAAACAGACTTGTTTTCCAGTCACTAAAAATCGGATGCCATTTTTACGAGTGATATCTATATGAAATATTACAATGAAGGAATTAATTTAACGTATATCTGTTCGTCTGATATATTGCCAATACGAATGTTACATGTGCCAACATTAGCTTGGGATTCCACTACGAGAAAGTTTCGAGAAACTACGAAAAGAAGTACAATTGAAACATCCTCAATCTATAAAATATGCTTACAAGTTAGTAACCCTCACAGGAAGTATCTCGCGTGATTATTAAGTAAATATAGAAATTCTCATATATCTTCATTATGGCATGAAATTCATCGCTGTAAAACCATGAATAAAGTATACATAACGGAAGTAGAATATGCTAAAAAGTTGATGTCAATGAGAAGTTGAGAACAAGCTAGATCATAAACAAACCACCTGTTATTCTTTTCTTTCTACAACTTATTGACAATAATAATAATGATACTATAGGAAAAGTTATTTTTTTTGTATTCTAGCGACATCTCTGTTCGATTATGACCATTGATTAGTAACTATGTCCAATTTTATTTTTCAATAGTTCATCGCACTATTCATTTCTTTCATATATATATATTTATTTCTATTCTAGATGTCATTACTGAAATAGTGACATAGTATAGTAAATGATTTGTTTCGATTTTATTTCACTTCAGATGAGCAGCATTAGTCCATCGTGTCAAGCATTAAAAGATGAATATGATGCATGTTTTAATTCATGGTTTAGCGAGCATTACCTGAAAGGCGATACGACAGCTGATATGTGTACAAATATTTTTAAAAAATATCAAGCTTGTATTAAAGTACGATAGAGAAATAATATACTCAATTGTCATTTCATTGATTTTAATTTCAATAGGAAGCAGTGAAAGAACATAAAATAACACTATGGGAACTTGAAAATGAAGCAACAACAAAAAGACCTTAATATTGTTTTCTTTTCGTTTTTTTTCTTGTGTGTCATTTGTTTCTAGATAATTAAATACTGAACTATAGTTTTGTTGTTCGATACATTGAATGTTTACTGGACATTGAATAATGGAAAATAAAAATTCTGATCTTGCAACGACTCGTCAATCATCGCGTAGTACAAATAATTTTGATGCAATCGATTGTATTGTTAATACGAATGATCTAGCATTGGAAAATGAAGTACTCAATAAAGAACATGAACGACAAAGGTTTGACTCAGTTAGAGGCAGAAGATTTTATATGATGTGCTTCATTTTCATTTGTTTGTTACTCTAAAGAGGACCAAGTGGTTCACGGCGAGATCCAGCATCAAAACGTTCGAATGAAAATCTAGCTACTCGATCAAGTCGTCATTCTCCACCATCATCGATTCGTAAACATCCTGTAAGTCCTCGCCCGATTACATCGTCACGTTCCCACATGCATTATCATCAATCGCAAAGACGTCATCGAATTTCGTCTCCATCACCATCGCCCCCACCATTGCCAGCAGCACAATCGTCATCTAGACATCATCGAGCAATGGCGCCTGTAAAACGGCCACATTCACCGTCTCGATCACCTTATGAAAGACGTCCGCCTACACATCGTTCGCGTCGTGAAGCTTCCAAAGAACGTACCGCTAATGATGTACCGAAATCAACTGATGAGCAAACACTATCGAAACAAAAGCCTGTTAATCAAGACACAACTGATTTAAGTTTTGTATCCGAAGATGAATTAACAAAGCCGCATGAAATTCGAGTAAGTTCATCTTTGTTATTTTACTATGACATTTCTCTAGAATCACTTTTCATACAGTCCAATAGCACAATGGCGAATGAATCATCATCGGTGACAGCCAAGTAAATTGTTCTATTTACAATGAAATACATGAGCAAAAATGTGTTTTCTTTTATTTTCATCTTTAGTAATAAACTTCATTCAACTCCATCACTTTCAGTCCTTCAATCGAATACAAATGAGAGTCTTCTCGAAATGAGTACTATTCCACAAGAATGTGAACTGTCTCTTTTTGCTAAATCATCTCTTTCAAATCCTAATGCGAATTCAATTTTAACAACATCACAACGTCCTATGAACGATTTCGTACAAACGATTGATCTTATTAGTAAATATAAAATGATGCAAGCAATGCCATTCAATAGTCCCGAAATTGAAGCTTGCTCAAAGTAAACATCCGACATAGAGAGAAGAAAGTTTGTTTTTAGAATATCTAAATTTCAAATGTAAAATAGAGAAATTTTGATCCTGATACAAAAACAGATTGAATTACAAAAAATCGAACTTAATTATCGTGAAAGAGAAATTAAATTACGTGAACGTGAACTTGCCGAACGTGAAAAGCGTTTTCATGAACAATCGAATGATACAACAAGTACGGCTACGGTTAATAATGAACCAATTGTTGTAGTTAAATCAACAGTAGTCGAAGAAAAACCTCAACAAAAGCCAGAATTAACTAATGAACAAGACATGAAAGATGTATGTTGTTTTATTTCTAAATTATTACAATTGATATAAATAGCTTCATATTCAAAAACCAGGAAAGATACCGTAACAGGATATGACTAGAGACTGCACGTCTTCTCGCTTCATATTATTTCAGTTAGAGAATAGATATATTCCTTTCGGTGTTTGCTTGTTATTTTTTAAATAACTATTGAAACTCAGTGTTAATTCTATAATAGATTTTGTCATATCCATGTGATCATTTTTTAACATATAGTCTAGTTAAAAAAAAGCTGAAATATAATAACAGAGACAAAACAAATTAATATTATCGGAATGCTCTTTGAATGCTCACATCATTAATTTTAGAACCTCAAATCCATGATTATTGACTGAAAGACATGTCGTTTCCTTTCCTACCGAAAAGTTCAAGACAACGGTGAAAACTTGCAAATGACTTAAGTCTGAATCAATTAATATTTTACCTCATTATTTCTCTAGTCATCGTGAGGTAATTATTCCATGTCGATGAACGCTTGACATTACCATCCGTTTATTTTATGATTCTTTTGTTTTGACAAGCATACTTTGTTATTCATTCTACGATTGTTTCAGGAGAAGAATAAAAATACTTTTCAGTCTTCGAACACGACATAGATATTCTAAACGTTAGCCAATAGTAACAAGGGAAGCAGTGTGAAGTATATGAGACTCCCAACAGTCACTTTAATCATATTTTAACGACAGACAAACTAGTAGAATATTCAGTTCTTTTTCTTCATTCTTCACGTGTGTTAGATTTGCATGGTAATAGAACTGTTTTCCTCATTTACAGTCACCTATAAAATCAACCGATATTTTTTTTCCGTCGATTGTATTAGTTTTAGTTGAATCCAACAGTTTTCATTTTCAAAAACAAAGACTGCAAGATTAGCAATTCTCATAGAGAAAAAAAAACAGTATCGAACGAATCTTTTTTACGATACCGATTTTTCCTACAACAAGCCTAATAATAATGAAAGATACTCGTTTTTTGAAAATTCTTGACAAGACGAATGTTTTCGCTCTTGAGATTCTAAATAATTCGTTGCACTAGCCACTACTTTTAGAATCGTATCAATTCATATGTAGAGAGAAGTAAGAACATATGTTTAGATCAGAAATTCTACTACATCGTGTAGGCAATGAACTAGTCATATGAGAAACTTAGTCAATCTTACAAAACATGAATATGTCTTGGGCAAAAAATAACACTGTATATCTCAAGAGAGAGTCAGCTTGAGATCAACTGATGTTCTGCATTGCTTCATTTAAAATTAATATAGAGTACCATCCATGTTGTGGTATATGATTTTATTTCAAGTGTTAGACAATCAAGAAATAGTTTTTTTCTTTCCTTGTATTTGAAGGTATCAGAAGAAGAATCTGTTGAAAAAACGATTTTTCCGACTGACGATGCATCAAAAGGAAATCTAGCAAATATAACTGGCTCGGATTCATCCATTTCAATGCGTAAGAAAACTGGAAAATCACGTTTTTCATCGTCTATTGTGAATCCATTGATAACAACTACACAAGAAAATCCAATAGTTAATCTTTATTCAGATGATCATGACGATAATGCATCATCGTCAAATAATACATTGAAAAAATTAACTCATGCAAAAATTTTAGCACCAACAGAATCGATCGGATCTATGGTTGATACTGATTTGAAAGTAACTTCTTCAAATTCATGTCGTAAAGTTGAATTCCAGAGTGGCAATATGGATAAAACATCGACAAGCAAAGGATCTTCACATGATTTACGCTTAACTTTAAGTAAAAATCGAACTAAGAACAACAACAATCAAGATGATATTGGTACGAATGGAAATAATCAATTGACCTATGATGATGAATCGGCTATAGCAAGCAACAAAACGATTCCATCGAAGATCAATACAAACAAAGAAGACAAACAACAAAGGTAGACCGAATTAAAAAAAATATTTATATTCTCACATAAACGGCCATGTGTGAATGAAATAAAAAAAAAAACACAATGGGGTTTACACACCAACCAATATGTGTTCGTCCATTTTGCAGTCATGATTATCAACAACAAAGAAGCGTCACATCAACTTCGATTGAGACAATCATCGACGATAACCATGATAGACGAGATAATCGACGTCATCAACAAACACGTATCAACAGCAGTCGACAACAGCCAAATTCTTCATCGACAAACAGTAGTTCAAAAGAAAGACCGTATACTTATGGTATGATTCATTCTTTGTAATTATTTGATTAATTTATATTTTTATTTATATTTTTAGAAACAATATCGAAGTATGGATCAAATACAAAGGTAAGTATCATGAAACTATCAGACTTGAATAAAAACTAGTCAATATTACTTTCGATATTAGATTTCGAGCATATGTAATAAGATTCAAGTTTCTTGTGTAGCTTTAATTGAAATATAAAAGTATGACGTGTAGATTTATGGCAGTTACATTGGAAGAAATTATGTGCTAGTAGATTTTTGACAACATTTTATTAATGGATTTATATTGTTCTATAGACATAACATTTGAAATGTAGAAAAAATGCTATACCAATTACTTTGATATATATATATATATATAAACATTGACTGACAGTTTGATATTTCAATTATAAATACAGATCAAAGGCAAATATTAAAGCATGAAAACTACAAGTACACACTCGATTTAAGACACTTAAAACTTGAGTGAATACAAGATAATAAAATCTTCATTGTTTGATAAATAAGAATTTTTGTGTTCATCGAATAGAAAATCTAAATATAAAATATTTAACAGTATAGAATTGTCTTAGTTGCATTCATGGGAATGAGATCAAACTCAATTTAGTATGTTATGTGTTCATATTTTTTCTGCATCTATGTCAGATAGAAGCTAATTTTTCGGATGAATGCTTGCTTGCTTGCTTAGGTACCCACAACGTTCATGAAAATGAGTACAAACAATTGTAAAAAGTCAAATTCCAGAGTTCAAAACATTCAATTTTTTGTTAGAATCTCTGATCAACTTAGTACGAATACTATTTTCATTTGACATATTCAATACATCAGCTTCAAATCGATGAATTAAATGAAGTGGTTCCTTATTTAGATTTATGGGATAGAGAGAACAAGAAAAATAAAATAAAAAAATTACATAGAAAAAAATGTAATTTATTATTTAGATTATAAGAAATATTAGAGAGACCCGTATTTCAATACGGGACATGTCGTTCTTTATTTTTTTCCACAATAGTTGGTGTCAACATTCATCGTGTTTTCTTTCGAATTTCATCTGTTAATGTTGTAGAAAAGAAATCGACTATATTTCAATGAGCTAAATTACAATAGAGTTGTTAGTTTAGTTTGTCTTCTGAACGAAGTTCTTTTGTTCGAGTCATCCATCTTGGTGTCCGTATTGATTATGAGTGATCATATAATGACTTGAATAGAAGTGAACTAGGTAAGTATCAACTCGTTGCTGTCAGTTATTTTCTATCGTATCCCTCATAGGTAAGCAGATGAAATTTAATAATCAGATAGGACATGAATTTTTTCTTAATATCAATAAAAATCTTTCTCATCGTTTTCAAACGCTTTGAAATAAAGCTAATCTCTGCTATTTATAATCGAAATTCGGCTAGTCTCGCATTGATATTACATTAATTTCTTTCGCCAAGGAGAATCTTCTAAAAATGTCTTAACTTTTGTAGTAATGCTTGTATTTTTTTCAGCGTCATGAAACCGATGACCTTCGTTCTCGTTTATTTGAACATAAAAATTCGAAACCATCACGTAAGTCTATATTTTCTACAGATTCATTTCTTCAATGTTTTTTAATCATATTAGGGACAACACACCGAAATAATTACTGACCATAGTTCTATATTTGCACTTTTTTTCTCTCTTGCTCTCGCGTTCTCTTGTTTACTTAACGTCAAATCCATTTGCTAAATATGTAATTTGTTTTCTTTTTCATTTCATATACTATGCTTGTATGTGTGCATAACATTTTCTTTCCATACTTTATCAAACGTAGCTGTGGTCATCCTAATAAAACATTTGTAGGCGTGAAGTGTTTCGTGTACCTCGTTTGTGTGTTTTTGTTTTGTATGCCAGACAATACAGAACTCGAATATACTTTGTCAAAGAAAAAAACCAACCAAATAAGAAAATCAATTGTTTTTTTTTATGAATCAGTTTATTCTAGATTATGTCAGTATCCGAAGAAGAATTTCAGCGTTTTCAAAATCAATTACTTGATCTTAAGATGCGAACATATCAATTGGAAGAACAAAATAAAAAACTTAAAACAGGTAGATGAAATAATCAAAGTATCCACAATGATTTATTTCTGTCGTACGAAACTCGGAGGATTCATAGGACGAGAAAAATCTTGTGGTTTGACTAGATGAAGATTTTCATTGTCGTTGAACATCTATCGAAATTCTTTCTTTTGTTTAAAACATCGAACAGAAATATTTTCACTGTATTGATAACGTGTGAGATAGTCAAAATAGAGAAAAAACATTAACTAGCACATCATTGTTTCATAGAAAGTGTTCTAAATATGATCGATTATCATGGAATCAACACCATGTAGATTGTATAAAGATTGATGAACAATAAATACATAGAAATGAGTTTTTTTTTTAAATTTTTGAATAGATGCAATTGTTATATCGGCTCTTTTGAATGGATACTGTTATTTTAGTCGATTTGCATCTTATTGGAACTTGTAGAACAAACTATCAATGTTTCTGACAGTCAACAATAGAAATTTGAAAAAATGTTGTTTTTTCTTCATCTTCATAGTATGTTTCGAATAATATTTAATTTGAATAGATAATACGTGTTTGGTCAGTGACGATTAGTATTCTAATTCAGAACTTTCATCCCTACTTTTACCATTTCTGGTGAACTCATTATACAATGCAAATGATAAGACAAATAATGACTGTGCACTATATATAAATAGTGCAATAACAGATTAGATTACGAAGAAAATTTATTCATTCATATACTATTTTTCATAATAGAAAGGATTATTTTGAGACAAACACATCTTGAACTTTGTAGAAGATATTATTACTTTTAAATTTCAATAAATAATTAGAGTTTGCAAAACAATTGTGTTTGATTATAGAAATGTAATTTAATTCTGTACATGAATAATAATCATCGAACGTTATATGATACGAAGTAAAACCTATTGTATAACTAGAGAGAGAGAAGAGTTAAGATTAAACTATTCGTTGATAATATTGAAAAAACAATTGAAAGTGAATATTTCTTATTCTCATAATCATTCAATATTAGAAGTGAAAAAGATTGCTTTGAAATATTAGCTCAACAACACTAAAATATTTTTCTTACTCAGTCATTAAGAGATGAACAATGAGAAGATCATAGTCGGCAACAGAATAAATATGCTAACGATTATAGAACGTGTTTATTCGATTTAGTAATTTTTGTTTTTCTGCTGTCATGCACTGGAAGAAAATTGAAGTATAATCATCTGCATAGATTTATTTCATGTGTTGATAAAACTAATCAAATATTGAATATTTAGATTTCGACAATAACTGTCTCACTTGAATTTCTCTATTCTCTTACTTTTTTAAAAATATTTATGATCGATATCCATTTTTATTGATTTTAGTTCTGAATAGAAACGAATAAATACGATTGAATTTCATGTTTCGAAATCTTGATTGATACTTAATGAAAGTTATCTTGAGAAATAAGCAAATGAAAATGTTCTTATTCATAAAGTCTAGTCTAAGTTGTTAAATATTTATTCAGAGAATCCTTCTTCTAATCAACAGTTTCAATTCTACGGGAATTCCATAGGGAAATTTATATCGAAGATCATATCTATAAAATCTTTATAAGCAACTATTAATACTCTCTTTTTCTCATTTTAGAAAATGTTCAACTAAAAACTCAAATTGAAAATTTTGAAAAAGATAGTATAAACTTACGTTTACCAACCAAAGTGGTATGTTATTAATTTCGAATAAATTTTTATTGAAAACTCAATACACACGCACACACATAAATATATTTAGTTACCATGGAAAATTCGTCGTGTTGCTGGACGAGATATTGAAGACGTACAACGTGAAAATGAAGTTCTTTCACGTAAATTAGATACACAAGAAGAAGAATTTAAACGGCAGAATGAAACAATGATGTCCGAATTCAATGAAGTAAATAAAACCAAAAAAAAAAATGTCATTTGTTTTTTTAAATTAAGAGGATTCATAGTAGTGCTGAAGATTCTTTAGCTAATGATGTTGATGATCGTCGACGAAGATAGTTATAATAAAGCATATAGGAAAAAAGAAAAATTAATAGAATAAGAATAAGAAGAGAAAAAATTAATGTCATTTTTAACAATGCTGAATTCATTGCTGATCGAGTTACTAATGTTAAGATTTGACGATAACTTTCTTCTATTAAAAGATAATCATCCGAAGAATATGTCGAAGTTATTTTTTTATCTTGTTCACTTTCATCGAATCGAATAAGTGTCGATATCGTTTTCGTTGTAGTACTAGTCATTGTTGTTGTAGTTGTTAATTGCTCTACATCGACAGATAGAACAATATTAAAATCAGGTATATTAGTACTTGGAATTGATTCCAAAGTAGTATTTTCAATTGAAGAAATAAGATCTGTACCAATAGGTATTGATCTAAATATGCGAATAATAATATCGTTTAGAAAAATGATTGATCAAAACTAACTTATTCGTGTGAAAATCACATTTAGCATATTGCATGAAAAGTGTTTTCGATCGAATTGAATTACAATGATTATCAATGAATGTTTTCCATAGATATTTATCTCGAACTATAAATTGACATTGATTCAATTGATTTAAATTTTTAATCTCAATATTTATTTCAATTGGTACATTTAATAAATTATCGATTGATTCTAATGAAATATAGAATGCATCGATTAAAATCAAACGATTTGTATAATTCTTCGATGCCATTTCTGAATTCTTGATTCGAGTTCGATCGTTTAATTCGACTTGTATTTCAATATTTTTTCGATCGATTAACCAAAAAAATTGATTATATTGGTACAAATCAATTATAATCCATATTAAACGTGATTCAGAACGACAAAATAATGTAACATCGATTTCTAGCGGTAGAATTTCTATTGTTGGTGATAGATTTGGACATTCGTATGATACTAACGGTTGATCATTCAATGGTGGATCTAATAATTTTGTATGATTTTCCGGACAATGAAAGTACCATTGTGTATGATGATTAATGATACCAAAATAAAATGTTTCATTACAGTTAATAAGTAGAAAAGTATTGAAAATTTTAATAAACAAGAAAATTTTCGAAATCATTTTATTTGATTGAGATTAAGTCACAACTAAATATGGAAAAATTAATAAATAATACAATGAAAAATTGGTAGCTATTTTTGTTTAAGTTCTCGCAATAAATAATCATATCGAAATTGTAGACTTGTTAACATTTTATATACATATACATAAAATGAAAACAATGAATACATAGTTATTCTGTATTTTAATCAATACCGGTTGTTTTTATTTTGTATTGACTGATATTCACAAAGAATAGCTTACCATGCATTCATTATAAGGGAAAACATAGACTGCGGTTTGGTCACTGAGACAATCAGATTTATGTTAACAATAAATTATTTCTGATAGATAATAGAATTTTAGAATAAAAAATTTCGATAAATGAATTATTATGTGACAGTAATTTTCTGTAAATATTAAGAAGAAAAAAAATAAATAGATAATCTTTCTCTTACACTTGTTTGTGAATGCAATGGAAAGGTTTCAAATTTTCTTCTATAACAGAATGATAGAAACATTGAGTAATTGACAAGCAAAAAGAAAAGAAATCTAGCAATTAGTACGTATTAAAACAGATGAATTTATTTTGAAACTATAAGAAATAATTAATTATTGACAAGACAGTAATCGTCTTAGGAGAAAAAGTCGATATATATAATATAGAAGCAATACTCATTAAAGATAGATTTCAAATTAAATGAAGACGAACAATCTAGAGAATATTTTCTCTAATAAAAAATTTAATCATTTCACTTACGTCAATACGTTTTCTATCTGTACTACCAAGTGAGATGTTATTTTTGTTATAATAAGACAAATTATGTTCTTATTTATATATTCCTATTATTATAACCGAGTGGGAAAACACTACGATGAATTAGTACAATTTATACGTATTCATTTATCGACATTCCTTTCTGTTCTTCTTTTTGTTTTGTAGTATATAGTCAAAGTTGAAAAACTTGACAAGGAACTTAATTCATATAAAGAAGGTCGCCATGCCAATCAAATCAATACTAACGATACTTCAGATACGATTAATGTAATTCAAGAAGAAAATCGACGTTTAAGAGCAGAGAATAATGTTTTACAGAAGAAAATTTCGGGTACGTACAAATCAATGTTCTATTTTCTTTGTCAAAAATAAAATCATAAACAATATGAATTCTTTATGTTTAAGAATTATCAGCAAAAGTTGTAGAATCAATATCAACAGCAAGTTCGAGCAACGAATCATTTCAAAAAGAAGATGGCGAAGTAGAATGTGATGATAATCGGTATTTATCTTATTCTTATCAATCAAAATCGTAATAATCATGATCAACTAGATATGAATACGAAAATTCCATTTTCTCTTGCCCTGTTAGACTTGTTTGTTTTTATAAATCACTTACATTTGATCAAGAATTTGACTACAAGATATTTACTGTGTAATCATAATCATCTATAATTGAATATCATGGAATTTTGTTTATATAGTATATTAGTATGACATCAAGAAGAAGAATTCTCATGTCGTAGATCTATTTTGTTATCATAAGAAGAAAATAAGTTCTCATTGAAGTAATCGTGATAATTTGTTCTCAATATCGATGGTAACATAATCGATTAAAAACAAACTCTAGATTAATTTTATTACGAATGAAGACATGTCATGACAGTTATGTACACTCAATTTATCCATTCATAGATTAGAATTGATGAGTTATTCAAAGTAATAATCTAGAATAATATATCAAATGCCACATTCAATAGAACTATCTGTAAATTTGTCTGACAGTAACTTATTAATAGAAAGCAGCAAACAACAAGAAGACTTGTCATGAAACATTGATTGGATTGAGAATTCGATTCAAATTAAAGTCATAAGTGATACAATAGAGATGTGTATGAACAAACAATACTTGATCTACTCTATCATGCTAAATTCTATTGAAATTACGATCGAAAGAAGCGTGAGAAAGTCGACTGTAACAGAACAAAGATTTGATCCCAAAACAAATATTGAATATAATAGCCGAAATCATATGGAGCCAAAAACAGCACACTTGATCATTCTGCAAGAATCTAATCCTTATCAAGTATCATGACCTATAGAAATAGTCATGATCGTTATTTTACTGCACGTCTTTTTCCCGTATTAAAATACTACTTCAATGTGCATCATAGCGCTCCAATATTTGCGTAGAGAATAATTTTTAAAATGTCTACTTCTTCATATCATGTCGTATCTACTAGTTTCAAGAGTTTGAAAAATTCATATATTCAATGTATATGTATCATATATATTCTATCTTTGCAGTAGTGATGGTGGTCTTGTTCATGTTATCTCAACGAAATCAACAAATGGTGAAACAAAATTATTTGATAGTACGTCTTAGTTCTTATTCGTTTATGAAAATATTAAACTTGAATAATTATATTTCTTGTATTCGATCTAGCTAATAGCATTCGTCTTGAAACTGAACAAGAAGAAAAACGTCTTCTTCAAGAACAATATCGTCAATTAGAAATATCAACGAATGATACACATACAAAACTATTAAAACAAATTGAAATTGTAAGAAGATACATCACTACGTTTATATAGTATTTTTAATCTTTTAGAATAAAAACAAGAAATAATAATTATTTGTTTTTCTTTCGAATTCTAGTTGAAAGAGAAACTTGATGAAAAACAAAATACATGTTTACAATTACAACACGATTTTGAAAAACGTATTCAAGATATGATGTAAAAACACATGATTCATAAATATATATATACAGTGGAGTGCAGAAAAAAAGTTGCCGATTCGAATATGCTTCGTCTCTAGTCATATCTGTTAAGTGTACGAATGGATTCTTTCGAAGCCTTCCTCAAGAGTTCAGGCGATGATATTGAATGCAACATGAGAGAGACTTCTTCAAAAGGATTATTCTGTTGGCCGATAGACATATTGATAGGAAGATACATTTGCTTTTTTCGATGGTCATCTTACACTACCTGAGCTGAAGTAATCAATTGAACTGTGTAAATCGTCTTGTTACCGAAGTACCTTGTTTATAGCATTTAATAAAATGTAAATGAGCTCCGAAGACGAGTAATCTTAGAAATAAATGGATGATCATGGTCTACACATTTCTCCGTACGAATAGTGCCTCGCCCGAATGCCTCACTTTCTCGATAACAACTTATACGGTCCACTTGAAATTTTGAGAGCGAATAGGCCTTGGCTAATAGATGAAATTTTTTTCAGTAAATAATTCTCAAAATTTAACTTCAAGCACAAATAGGGTTCATACTGTGAGAATCTGACGCGTAGCTTGTTTAGTGTCTAAGAGAATCAGGACAGCACCATACAGAGCTGAAACTACAACTACCGAATCTTGATCCGAAATTAAGTACATGACTACACTTACTTTACTCTAAATGCATCCGTTATGCTTTGACAGAATCCATGGGCATAGGCACAATAAGTCTAAGTTATTTTCAGTGAAGTGATCAGGATATGATATTTTCTTGTTCGCTACCTGAAGGAAAGCAGGAAGAGTTATTCATTAATATATTTATTTGCTCCGTGGTATGTACACTTTTTACGAAAAAAGAAATTTCGACATTCATCTTGTTTTGCACTCCACTGTATCTATACACACACACATACTATTGTTCGGCTTCTCCTTTGTTGACATTTATTTTTAAAAATATTTTAGTGCCGAAAATAGTAATTTTAAAACAACTAATGAATTACAAATTGATGTGCTGAAATCAGATATAAAACGACTTCAAGATGAAATTCAACTGATAACAAAAGTCTGTTTCTTTTTGACGAAAAACATAAAGAACTTGTCTCTTTCGAACAATGATCATTGTTTTTTCTCGTTCTTAGACCAAAGATGATGAAATAGTTAATTGTAGAAAACGTTGCAATGAATTACAAATAACTATTGATCAATTAGAATCACAGGTATGTCATATAAATAAAATGCTGCAATGAAACTAATTCAACATGCTATTTATGCTTGCTTATAACGCTTCTATTAAAGATAGGTACAGTTGCAGCTGAACAAAATCAACAATTACGCACTACTAACGTTGAACATCAACGAATTCTTGCTGAAAAAGAAATGCTTCTTAATCAAACGATTCTTGAACGTGATTTATTACGTACAGAGACCGAGGTGTGTTAACGTTGATTTTTTGAAAGAGAATAGAATCCGATCGAAAGAAATATTACAATGCACTTTTCTATACTCAATATTATGTTTGGTTTAGCAATCAAAAGAAGCTTATGAAACATTACTACAAACTGTTCAAATACTTGAGCAACAATTAACAACTAAAACACGTGATGGCGAAATTCATCAACAGGTTTGTTTTAGTTTTTGAAAATTTATTTTGAACAATAACAAACCGTAAAACGAAACTTGTATTTCTTTTTAATAGTTAGCTGAACAACGTAAAACTATCATCGATGAAATGGTTGCTAATAAATTACAAACTGAAGAAAAAGCAAAATTAGCTTTACAAAACCAAAAGGACAAATATCAAGATGATATTGATCGACTCGAAAAAGAAAATAATGAATTAAAGGTAGAAATCAGTCATTTCATTATTAACTATAGGAATTATTTTTAAAACTAAAGTTTATTGTTTCGTCTTCTCATGTTGAAGAAATCTCTTGAAACAGTTTACTCGTAAGACTTGTCTACCATAGCAAGATTAACAATCCTAGAAATTATCGCTTCGCCTTATGTCTACCAAATACATCCTAAAATCAATATAAATCTAACGATATATCCAAGACATAAATCTTAAACATATTTCAGCGTGTAAGTAAGCGATATAAAAACTGTTCTTTTTTTTCTTTTGAAAGTCATTCCTATTTCTGAACACAACAGATAATCTCAACTTACTTCTGTCGTTGACATGAAGAAACTGCTATTTTTTGTTAACCGAATCTTGAGTTGTGTGCTTATTTTTAAAACATTTATTATTGTATAAGAATATCTGTCAAGTATAAACAGTGCAGCACTATCGAGGCGTAATAAAACAAATATGAAGATTGTTTTCTTTCGAGACATTCGTTTTTAAAATATTCATACAGATCAAATTCTAGTCTATATCAAATAATACCAGTCAATAAGTAGCAAAGAAACATATAATTATATTTTTACACACATATTGTTTGATTTTAGTAAAATTTAAAACAACATAGGATTATGTGCAAGATTTATATTTCCGCATAAGTTCTTGTTTCTTTCGAATCTTCACATAATATTTTATTCTTTTTAACGAACACTTCATCGATAGGTTCGAAAAATCTTTTTGAAAAAAAAGTATTTCATAAAGAATGATCATGATTAAAATATATTGAAAAATCAAATGTATCATCGACATCATTTAGATCAAAGATCTAACGTTCAAACAATATCAATCACGTTGTATAGAATTAGAACATCATATTAAATCCGATGAAGAACTCAAAGAAGCTATGACAACACGTATAGAAATATTGAAAGTATGTTAATTATTTTCTTGTTTTACTTTCTTCTTCATGCATCATCAATCATACTGATTTTTGCAAGACGGAACTCGTCGAAGTTGAACAAAAATTTGAACAACAATTAAAAGAACAACACATGCAATATGAAAATCAACTAGAAAATGAAAGACATATACATCACGAGAATTTTCAAGTGAGAAATATTTCTTTTCATTGTTGTTCTTGTTCAGATATTTATAAGATTCAATTATTCGTCATATAGAATTTAACGGAAATTTTAAGTACAAAAGCGCATACAATTGAAGAATTAAATGCACAAATCGATGTTTTAAAACAAGTGAATAATTCACGTTTGCGACATCTTATTTCGATCGTTAGTATTTATTTATTTCGTAGGAAGCGTCAACTTTTATCGATGAAAAACGAACACATGAAAGAAAAGGAGCTGCATTGGTTTGTTATTATTGATTTAGATGAAGGAAAGAAAACTTCACATTATGAAGGATGCATTGTTCTTACTATTGTAGATGAAAGAGTTACAAAAACAATTGATTGCTGAGAAAAAGAAGAACGAAAAAATGCAAGAAAAATTAACAGAATTACTTTCTGGCGATAAAGCTGGTATGTTATTATTATTTTGTAATACAATAAAATGTTGATTTTCATTTGTTCTTACATAGCATTGGATGAAATCTTTTACATTCCGAAAGCAGAAGGAAGTCGACAAGGTGATACTGCGTATGTATATCATTTGAAATTCATTTTTCTTTTCGAGTATTCATTTAATCAATTTATTTCGTTTTTATAGATCAGTATCATCATACAGTGGAATAGGATATATGGATCGAGTACGTATATATATATATATATATATACTGTATATGATGTAAACTTTGAAATTTTACGTTAGTTTACAACATAATTTCATCGCTTTTGTTCGATAGCTAAAACTAGTCGATTCGTGTTATCGTTTTCCTTAATAATTTCGGATAGATTCTCCTATAGGAATCGAATAGATATCTAAGAAACGGCAAGAATCAATTATTTAGCAAACAGGATCATCTTATGCGAGGCCATTCGAGTCATTTTTTTACCCTATTTTGAAAATAACCAAAACGCTATAAGAAAAAATTTTCCTCTTTTCTGTTCATCTGTTTTGTTGTGTGATGAATAGAGAAACGTTAATTTGAGAACGATACGAAGCTTTAACAGACTGGCATCTAGAGTTAGAATATAAAGCATATGACCAATAAATAAAACATTATTCATTTAAGGAATGTGTATTGTTCGAGAAGTAATTAGGAAGTTTTTGCATGAAAAAAAAAGAAGACTTAAGTTCTTTCTATCTGATATGTCTTATTACTATTCACGATGCTTACATGACTATTAGTTAATCGTCATGCGTTGTTTTTTTAAGTTCAGTTCTGATGCTAGTAGATTATCATGAGAATATTTTTTTATTTATATTCAATCGATGATATCAGTTACATTATTGAAGAAAACAGAACATTACAATGAGGATATCGCGTTTGCTAAGCTTTTGATTCTTGAGAATTATCTGAATGGGTAGCAGTGTAAAAATGACATCGTATGTAAATGATTTCTGTTGATTATTGTTTTTGTTTTCTTTCAATTTAATGAAAGGCTTCACTAGCATCGACTCCAATGAGTACGACTGCATTGGAACAAGAAAACAAAGATTTAATACTCAAATTAGCACGAGTCCAAGAAGAACGTTGTATACTTGAAGAAAAAGTTCGTCATTTAGAAACTTCGAACTCAGCTATGGCTAATGATCTTATTCAACATTATTCCAATGATAAACGTGGATCAGTTTCTGGTAAATAGTGTTCTTCTTTTTTTTTGTTTTATCTCGTAGAAAACTATCTATAACGAATAATAATCTTTACTAAAAAAACTATGCTTAGGTATAAATACTCGTGTATCAACTCCGCCATCACGTCGTCGACAAAATACTTCAACAGATCGACAATCAAATACAACATTAAATTTTAGACAGATGTTCGAAAATTTTAGTGTCAACAAGAGTCAATTAGCTAATGATGATACTATAAAAAATTTACAACGTTTATTAGAAGAAACTTTAACAAAAAATATGTATCTACAAAAAGATTTAGAAGCTATGTCATTACAATTACAAAAACAATCATCATCTAATCAATAAACCATTCTTCGTCTTTTTTTTAATTCTTTATTTATTTTTATCATTCCAATTGAAGTCGTTTTCTTTCCTATTTATCAACTCTAGTCACAAATATTCCTTCATTTGTTTCAATCGTTTTACAAATTCTCTATTCTTCATTCTTTTTAAAAGTACTTCTTTTTGCGTCATTTCTCACATATTCAATTGTATTTAACGGTGAGATTTGTAACATGTAATTTTTTGTTTTCCTTTTTTTCATTATTGTTCACCTTTTATGTACACATGAAATTTAATATCTTGTATTTATTTATTTGATTGATTATTGATCAGAAACAGAAAGCAAAACAAACAAAAAATTTCATCAAGCCATATTCATTGAAGATAGCTACATGTCCTAACGTCACACATTCGTTTTTTTTACCAATAATTAGATTTTAGTTGTAGATATTGACAACTGTGATCATAACCCACAATGCCTTTGTACGTCGAACTAAAACATTCGGTTTTGGTAAGCTATATAACGAACTCATATTAATTTGATCAATGCTAATGTGACACAACCAAAATTGGGAGGAAGTGGGAAGTGATTGTTTCACTCTCTCGTCTCCTTTCTACTAGAGAACTACTACTGCTCATAACATATATTTATCAATCGAGAAGTGTATAGAAATGAAATTTAATGTCACCGGCCAGTATTTGTTTAGAACGAAAGAAAGAAAAAAAGAAACGATTGCTTTTCGATTGCCCTGAGAAGGATGAAAAAACAGCAGAAACGACTTCATGGTTACGTACCTACTCTCATACTTATGAAACAAAGAAACATAAATCCTATTTGCGTGCTTTTTTTTCGCAAGCTTTTTTCAAAGTATTAATCATCATTCTACTACTACCATACTCATAGTACAATAAACACTTGCATGGTTCTGTTTAAAAGTAAAATATGGTAATGCTTATTAATTATCTGTTCTCTCTTTGATCACAAGACTTAACCATATTATTATTTTAGTTAGATTTAAAATTTCATATTAATAGACAAAATAATAAAATAAATAACATCTTCTAATTTAGACAAATAGTATTTTTCAGGCGATCGAACAATTATCGAAAAATAAAATGCAGCTCATTACTGTCATACTACTAAACAATTAACTTTCTATTCACTAGTGATGTATACATAGATATATAGATATATGTATCGTATTGGGAAATACTTATGGAGAATATTTGATAATACATGGGATTAGCAGCAAGCAACTAATAGAGTATCTACTTTCTTTTTTGTAGCGATACTTCTACATTCGTTTATACTGGTTTCAACGGTTATCAATGAATCAAAAACTTCTCTACATTGCTCTTTCAACTATCCTATTTTTCGGAACAATTATTATCTACCGTTCTTTTCAATCATCGGATTCCGTAGCGAGTAATAGAACACCGAAAGACATTTTTTCGCAAACGAAACTAGACGCTCAAACTACATTTTCTTCTTTTGTTTCGTCTAATTCAGTTGCATCGAATACACCAGTTCGCGTTGATTTTTTTGTCATGTCTCGCTGTCCGGATGCAAGAAAATGTGAATTATTATTTGCTCCGAGTCTACTCAAATTATCAACAATCGTTAATTTTACAGTGTCCTTCATTGCATTTGAAACACGTTCAGATGTTATCAATTGTATGCATGGTCCCGATGAATGTGCAGGTAATAAACAGCAATTATGTGTACAAAGTATGTGTTCACAAACTACACTTCTTAAATTTCTTCAATGTCAATCAAAACAACTTCAAAATATTCCGAGTAATGGCGAACAATGCGTCAAAGAAGCATCGGATGATACATTAAAATGGTCAGATATTGATTCGTGTGTTAAATCAGACAAGGCCAATGAACTATTTCGTAAATCATTGGAAAAAACGCGCGCAGCATCAGCTACAAAATCATGTACAATACATTTAAATGGAAAGTTTTGGTGTATGCATGATGGTGGTTGGTATGGATGTAGCGAAGGTCATGATGAACGAAGTTTAATCAAAGCAATCTGTTCGAGATACAACGGCCCTAACAAGCCTGCCGACTGTGCCATTTCGATCTAATCTTTATTTTATTTTATTTTATTTTATTTTTTGTTGTTTATTTTACTCCTTGAAATCAAAACTTGATTATTGTAGTTTGTCTCTCTGTCTAGTATATTTATTAAAAATAAAGTGAACGAAAAAAAAAATAGGTCAACGAATAAAAATTTTAATTCAGAAAAAAAATAATACAAAGAATTATCGACTGACTAAATTTCGAATAATTATTTTCATTTATATTTTCCATTCACGCATCGCTTTTAAAAATTCTAAAGAAAAACATGTATATTGTGTTTGTTTACGAAAGTGTAGATAAAAATTTCGCAAAACGAACATGTTCACGCCATGTACGTACCTTTAAGTGTAATACTACTTTCGTTTCCGACATCGGAAGCCATACCAAGAAAAAGTTCTGCTTCTTCTTTTGTTATCATGTTTGAATGTCGGTTGAAAAATGTAAGCAATTGATCAAGTGTAATTGTCTCGGATTGATCGGTATTAATTTCATTAAATAATCTAGTTAGTTCTACAGTATTGGCTTCACTTGTTAATAGATCATCGCCGAAATATTCTCGAAATTCTTTATACTGTATGAAACCATCGCCTAGAACAACAACAACAACTATGAATGAATAGATAGAGTTCGAAATTAGATAACCATCATTACCATTTCGATCCATTTCATTAAATATCTGAAGTAGTTCATGTTCGGCTAATGTTTTATCAATAATCAACATCCAAGAACGAAATTCAAGATAACTTAAACGAGAATCAGTATTTACATCAATAAAATTAAACATGAGACGTGGATCTTAAATTTAAAAAAGAAATCGAAGATTCTTGTTTTTCTTCCGAATAGTAAAAGAAAACAATATCAAACAAACCTGGTTGTGATATCGTTGTTTTAACCACTGTTTGCAATGGTTTATGAAGTTTATTATGTGTAGCAATACGCCGTGGAGGTGTATTTTCTTTTGCCGTACTTACATGTGGATGACGATTTTTTATTGATCTTGGTGTTTTCTTTTCATTTTCAATTATAATCGATGGTTTCGATTTACAGATAAAAACTGGATCAATATCTGCAGACGGTGGCACCAGAGGTAAATTAACTTTGTTCGGAATGTTATAATAGCGAGCCATATTTAGTCGAGATCTCTATCGAGATAGAGAAGAAAAAAGAATGTGTAACTACTAACGATGATGATTAGTAGTATTGTAATTGTATATATGCTTAAAAACTAACGGTGCAATGAACACGAGCCACCTAATGATGAAGAGTTAGCCGAACAAATGTATCTATCTATTCTCTAATTCATTTCTGTATGTACGTACAATTCGAAGAAAATAAAAACAGTCGTCGTTGTTATTCCTCTTTCTTTTTCGCCCTGATGCTTTGTTCTGCATCATTAATTTACTATTACATCATGTTGACTAGTCTATTCACATGAATATATCAGAAATGTCTATGCACATTTAGTCATATTTCTTTTAACATACAAACAATCATTTGTCTGTAGACAATGATTCGTGAATTACATAGAACACTGTCCGTTTCTTTCTTTTTCTTTCAGTCATCCATCACATTAATCTGAAATCAACTATGGACTAATGCAACGGGCAACGTGACTAATAATTTTTTTTTGGCATGACAATATCATAGAGAAAGTATTTGTATTAAAATTTCAAATCACTAAACAAATCTTTGCCATCTCTTAAATGTGTCTTACGTTAGTAATTCTTCACTCAATATCATGAATATAAAACAAAATCCTTGGTTGGATAGTTGTAACAGTGTGTTTAATCGTTGTTGAAAATAGAATTCGTTCAGTAAGCTATTATTCTTTTTAATCGGTTTAAGCATTCATGATGACATTTACACCTAGTATTTGCCAATCCTACAAATAACTATTTATTCATGAGTTTCAATAAGATATTGTCTTTAATTCTGCAAACATTTTTTCACAGTAGGATAAAAAGACAGTTTTTGTGCATCACGAAGCTTTTTATGTAATACTATTCAGTATGGATTTTCGTCGTACATTGCATAATTGAGTAGTTTGCTCTGATTCCTTCAAATTGTATTGAAAGTGTTGATCTAATATCAATTTTACGTGTTTGCATGACGATTCATCAATGAATGCTATGTCACGATCGACTAGATCAGATGTGGAACTTGTTGACGTCATCTATAAATATCTACAATCATGCCAATATCGATCATTATCTCATAAAACTACATCAGGCACATGTTGTTAACGAGAACTAGTCAATGACTCAATTCGTCATAAACAAGAGAACAGAAGTTGTATATCGTCATTTCATTTTGATGAGTATATTTTCTGTCCGATGAATAGCAATTTGAAATAATGTATTCGTCACATTCAAAGCATAATCGTATGATGATACAATGTAACCACGCATTTCGTTGACTATTTTCTTTTTCACTCGAGACGCATGATTCGTCAAGATGAATTTGATGCTTGAGTACTTTTCTTAAACTTCATTTATCTCTGACAAAAAAACGAGTAATTGATGTTTGTGAAATCGTTCGTTTATAGAAATACTAAAATTTACAGTAATGTGCAATGCCTAGATAGAAGAATTTAGAAAAAATATGCATGCTATACTCTACGTTTATTTATAAGAAATATCTTAAAGTAGTTATTTCTGCTGCTGACGTCGACAAACAAATAATCTTGATACAAGCCATACATCATAACTAACGACAAATCAAGAGAAATATTCCGTTCTGTGATTCATGATAGAAAATAGGATATTAATAATGGTTTTATTAGTATCCCTGCTTCAACAATGATGAGCGAAGATAAGTCTCGTTTTACTCGAATTGAATAGTATCTACGTCAATGTTTCACTCTGACGAATACAAGAAAGTCAGGTGACTAGTGAACCAATTTGATATTCTGAACATACATATAACTTCATAAGACTAAAAATTAATTCAAATTTTCATCTTCATTCAGTAGTCGATGAAATGAAACAACTTCATTGTCAATATAATTTTGAAATTAGATTCGAAGTATTTTGTTATGTTTTCGCACCACAACGAGAAGTCTTTGTGACCATATTACTAGAATCATGAACAAGGTTTCATATTTCGAACAAAAACACATGTATTCCAAATAAAACTATTATCACTATCTTCAATGAGTTAGCGACATGTATTTTTGATAGAGTGGACACCTGGAACTAACATAAAGACTCGTCGTTAAGGGAGTTCACTTCTTATTTCGAGTTTTCCTCTGATAAACAAATCTTACCACAACTCGGCGGTATCTTTCTCGTCATCGCGACATGTATATGAATAAACAGATGTCACTATTTACCTGTTGGAAAAGTTAAGTTACGTGTTTGTAATAAGTAACCATTTCGGTGGTCATGTGGACTCCGATTTATTTTTTCATTCTGTCGTATGACTCATATGTGTGCTACGCTGTAAACGGTATGTGTAAAGACAAGACATATAAGCCGCCCTCAACAAGTTGAAACACGTTATCGCTTCTCGGCCTTTTCGGCTAAGATCAAAGTGTAGTATCTGTTCTCGTCGGTTTGAAAGCCGGCGCTGGTCCCATTGGGGCCAGGCTCTTTCAAGCGGATTTTTGGACATCGGCCGGGATCACCCGAGTTCACTCGGACCTGTGCCACGGATCGTCTCGACACTGCAGTGCCGTCGAGTTCGGTCCACTCCCGTTTCCTTCGGGAAATGGGAACCTTTAATAAATATTAAAAAAATATTGCGCTCTTTCATACGTACACAATGATATCATCGTTAAGTAGAATATGTACGAGATTAGTGTGATTGAAATAAATAGTAGTAAAAAAACGAAGCGAACAAATCGCTATGAAGTGAATACAGAACTTGAGTGGCAAATGACAAAATATTCGTCACAGATAAAATGATTAGCAAGCAGACAGTTAACGGTATTAATCAATATCTTCTTACAATATGGTTTCGTCGAGCGATCATTTTGTTTGAATTGTGTTTTTCGTTTACAGACGAATGTATTGATAAAAAAGTGTACTGCTCGAAAAATATCCGACAACTTTTTAATGAAAAATAGAGTGATTCCTTGGAAACCGTCAGCAACAAGTCGTTTAGAACAATCGATCAACGATGGCTTCTAGTATTATGCCGATTTAATATATAGTTCCTTATCAAGGGAGTCAAGCCATTTGGTAGTGAAAAGTTCGGCACCATTCCCAATAGTCACATATTTTACTGATTGATAAAAAACACAAAACGATCATATATCGAAAAGAAATTAGTCTATATATCAAGAAAGAAATCAATCACAAACACCAATATTAGATCTTTCACTTTTCCCATCATGAAAACTGTCACTTATATTGTATTAACAATTTTAGAGAATAAAGTCAGCAGTTTAAACCTGTTATAAACAAGAAAAGACGTAAACATGCTACAGAAGATTTTAGGAATGATGATGAAATGAAAGTTTTACTTTGTTCAACATAGTGTCTATATAACGTATAAGAAAATATTTGAATCTTTCGTTACTTTGGCGTTTGATATATCATCGATGACTTCTGATGTACTGCAAATATCTCTATCAGATGAACAAGCTTCCTTACTTGTTATGGATAGTAACAATGTGTTGGCACTAATTCAACGGAATGCAGAGAAATTTACATGAAGAAGTGATCATATATTTAAAGAAGATATTGATATACAATCAACCATTTTCGGATGATATTCTTCTCAGGTATATATCTCGGTGGACCTGTGTCGAAGCTCCTATGCTATCATGATAAGTCAACGAAGAGTCATTTTCCGAATGCAACTGTTTGTAAATTTTTCATTGAATGCTAATTATACGTAGTGACCTGGTACGGATCTAACAATATGTCCATTGACAGAAGAAATCCTGATAGAATGTGCCAGTATTATTCAAACAGCATCATACATAGTATCTTTTTTTGGGAACAAGTGGTTGATATTTAAAATGCGCACCAGTGAAAGATTATGACAAAGCTGTCACTGATAGATGAACAATATGATTAAATTTCTGTAAAATAAAAGAAAGTAACAGCTATTAAACTTCACAAAAACAATCATGGCATATTAAGAACTAGTTCTTCGAACAAGGAAAAGTATATGATTTAATTAGATTCATATTGATGTGCGATTCGTACCGCATCATCATAAAGTCTCATCGGCTAATATCACTTTTAATTGGAATGTTCACTATGTAGTAGATTCAAAGAGAAGTTGAATCTTTAAAGTTTCGTTTTATTAGTAATAAATTCAATAGTTTTTTTTTACATCGGAGAACAAAATTGCACATCCGTGTAAGCGATATTCTTTTGCCCTATCAGTGATTGAAAAATTACTCTACACAAGCGGTGCTTCTAATTGCAAATGTACACAATGGTGGTAGCAAGCTATGGAGCGATTAGCATCTGTGAAAATACACACTACTGGGCGCTAAGTTTCAACAGTAGAGAGTACAATTTAAAGTTAATAGAAGAAATTTTGAATCTATTGTTAACGTAAAAGCAATGCTCACAACATGAATATAGGGTAGCCTATTTTCATTTATTTTCTGTATCATATATCATCGAAGATCAACATATATTCTTATTCTATTGTTAGATCTTTTGTCTCATCAGCTTCATCTTAGTTCTCTTCTGTGCTCCCTTCCAGGAGGCTAGCAAATGAGAAGTACTAATGATTGCAACAGAAGTTCTTTCCTTCTGTTTTTTTTCGAACCATACGAATATGTTTGATGTGATAAATCAGAATCCCACGTTCATGTGTCATTCTTCTGTTATATAGCTTTGCATGGTTTATCGACTTGAATGAATCACTTATGAATTGTTTTTCTACGCGCGTCTTCTATTTTCTGGTTTAATACACGCCGCATTTTGCTCCGGAAATAGGATACAAATAACGTTATTTTTCTTATTATCTGTTTAAACATGAAACTTGAACTACATGTTTCTTCCAAAAAAGTATATCTATGTACGATGTACTTATTTTATGTTGCGTCTACTATACATTCTAGTTTAAATGTTCATTAAGAACTCTTCACCACAGGACTAAAAAATAGCATCCACTGAATAGTTATGATATATGAGCAGATCCAAAAGAACAGATCCAATGTCGAATCTTGTTTTCGCCCGATGATCAGTACACATCTGACTATAAATAATCTACCGCTGTTAGACAACACATTCATATATACACATGCAAACTTTCATTTATTATTGTGAAAGAGCATTTAAGTCATCAATACAGTTTGATGTCACTTTCGTTCCACTTGCTTTTAAGCTGCTTTGCTGATGAACGAAGCGTTTTCAATCGTTAGCTATTTCTCGTTACTGTTGACAGCAATTGAGCGATCAGATGTCACTATTTACCTGTTGGAAAAGTTAAGTTACGTGTTTGTAATAAGTAACCATTTCGGTGGTCATGTGGACTCCGATTTATTTTTTCATTCTGTCGTATGACTCATATGTGTGCTACGCTGTAAACGGTATGTGTAAAGACAAGACATATAAGCCGCCCTCAACAAGTTGAAACACGTTATCGCTTCTCGGCCTTTTCGGCTAAGATCAAAGTGTAGTATCTGTTCTCGTCGGTTTGAAAGCCGGCGCTGGTCCCATTGGGGCCAGGCTCTTTCAAGCGGATTTTTGGACATCGGCCGGGATCACCCGAGTTCACTCGGACCTGTGCCACGGATCGTCTCGACACTGCAGTGCCGTCGAGTTCGGTCCACTCCCGTTTCCTTCGGGAAATGGGAACCTTTAATGAATATAAAAATAAAATTTAGTGTACAGAGTGAGAGTTCACGAGGAGAGCGGCGACTGCCACTTACAATAATGGTTTTATTGAGAAGAAACGTGGAAGAACTGATCTTTAGTATATATAGGAACGATCATCGAATGATTGAAAAATAGATCGGCGTGCGGTATTTTCGAATATGAATGTATGGCTATTGCATATCATGAATTACATTTCCTAGAGATTTCTTTCAGTTTGAAATCAGGATATTTTTCGTGTTAGCCGATAAGAATTCTCGGAATCTGTAAAGAGGAGGTTTTTACTAGTAGAATGATTTACATCTTTGGATTCGTTTATGAAGCATGTAATATATGGTAATAGTCGATACCAATTCTCTTCTGACTTCAGATTTAAAATCATCGACAGTTTTGAAAGAAAAATGTTTTACCCAGTGAAAAAAGATTGAATTCTAGAAGATTTGATTAAATTATAATTGGATTTTTCTGCACCAAAACCGAAATTATAGTCGATTGAAATAGTCGAAACGAACGATAGTCGGATTTTTAATCAAACAATAATCTTAAAATCCGGTAAAATTTTGATTAAAACCATATGATATAGTTTTAATAGAATTTTAATCAAAATTTTACCGGATTTTTAAGATTATCGTTTGATTTAAAATCAAATTATCTTTCGTTTCGACGATTTCAATCCATTATAATTTGGATTATGGTGCACAAGAATCCGAATATAATCTACTCAAATCTTCTATAATCTAATATTTTTTCACTGGGTATGTCGTTCCGTTGGCGTTAAGAATGGTTTTGCATGTGTTCACTGGTCCTGAAGTCGGATGATCAAAAAGAAACCTGCAATCATTTTCTTCTAAGCGTATCAACAAATTCCATCGTTTGTAGAATAGAAAAACATGCATGGAAAACTTTCCATGTACTTTTTTGTTTTATTCTGAAAAGAATTATTTTTTGTTGAGTCGAACGCATTTCGTATATTCATTTAGTTGTTTGATTGAAACATGCACGCTCCAAATTTGTGTTTCTTCGTATCTATTTATTGGCGTCGATGGACATTGCAACAATGTCGCGATGCACCTACCTAAATGAATAACGTGAAAGCACGAGAAGACTCCAGTGATAAACCATGTATGCATCGATCTATACTCAATTGTGTATCAGATTATTATAAAATTAACATGAGAGTAATAACTGCATTTTGTGTTTTCCATATCATATGACCAATAGTATTGTACCAATGAAAAAATTATTGTCATGAAGAATTGTTCTGAAATCGAAATATTCATAAAGCATGATGATTCTCATTTTGACTCATAATTTTCATAAGTCATAGTATTTTTGTAAGATTTTGTTCGCTGTTATCTCTAGCTCATGGTCGATTAATTGTTTAGAAAACAGCTACTACCCATCGTGGGTATTTTCGACCGATAAGCATCCATTTTTTCTTCTGTATTGTGAAACTCATGCTATCACTAAAATAAATCTATGACAAAATCAGCCATGAACGATTGATGTCCACAAAAAAAACAATATACACGAAAAGAAATCATCTGAACATGAGTTCTTTGAATAGATGTCAAATTTGCATGTAAATCAATTCTCTATGTATTATGCTGATGAAAACGGATTCTATTTACTGACTGTATATTCACGCAGTGCTTGACTTGAAGTCGAATAAATATTATCTTGGATTGACCAAGAATAAAAGTCTATTATTATGTCTAAGTTGCTTATTCGAATGGAATCGTATCGTATCGATCACTATAATTTGTTTAATCAATTCATTGTTTGTCAAGAGCCGTATGTGCCATTTTTCTGATACTTAGAATATTGACCTATTCTCTGAATTGCTATGTTCTCTTGTTCATGCACTTTTGAAAATGAATACTTGTCATCAATCGGCGACAACACTGAAACTTTGAATAATACATATCGTATCGTTTTCGACAACATATATATCTTAAAATTTGTTGCCTATAACTGTGTATGTCAGCGACATCTCAATAGTTTGAAATTATATATTGTTCTGGGAGATTCAATTATATTTCAAGACACAGTTTGTGAATCTTATTTTGATTCTACAGAATTTTTAATTTCTTATACAATTTTTTCATGTATTAAATTGTAGAATTACGGTATTTCTCTTTAGCATCAAAAAAATTTCTTCTTTCTTCTTTTGGGAACAAAGAAAAAATCACCAATAAGCGACATGTTATTGTTCATTCTGTCGATTATTGATTTCTACACCTGTTTTCTCAATATCTATACTTTGTCTTATTGAATTTTTTTTTAGAAGAGAGACAAAAAGAGGATGTCTACACGTAATAGTGAAGTAGGGTTCAATGGTTGGACGACATTCGATGTACCAAATCAATTTGAAGATCTACAGAAACCACTCGCTACGGGTTCTTATTACGTACAAAATGTTCTTGATGCTGCTGATATTAACATACGCTTACAAAGTACTGGGAAATATCATTAAAATAACATGATTTTATTTTATACTTGTGTTGTTATTCAGATTTGTCACGAGTTCGAGAACCAAAAGAACTGCTCGATATGTTTCCATTATTCTATAGTATTGCCATGTAAGAATTGATTCGGTTGATTTACTTTTTGATTTTGTGAATGAATGAAGATAATAACCTGTCGAATACGAATCCATATCATGTTGTAACTAAGAAAAACTTAACAGAGAGTTCGAATCTCTAGCTAATGGTTGAATCATGATGGTTTCTTTGAAATGTAAATTTTTTTCCTACTATTGAGCATATGTACTCTCGTATGTGAAATTTTCCATGTATAAATTAGAATCACTTCTGAGTAGATCATTCATTCGAATCTTTGTAGACTGATCGTTGACCTATTCGTCTGTGTAATTTGATGAAATTGAATCAAGATAATTTTTTTCTTTCTTTTCCATAGTCATTTTGATAAAATTGCAATTACTGGACGTTCACAAACAGTTGAAGTATTGCTTCGATGTAAGATTTATTTCTGTTTGTTTTTATCAGTGTATTGATAAGTATTATCATTCAAATAGTAACAGCCAGTGAAATGTCTGAAGCACAACGACGAATTCATATAGGCCTTTCGGCTGATGATAGACGTTTTCATTTAAATATTGTTAAAATGTTGTCGTGTCTACTCGCTGAATACATCATTCGATTTGATAATGATCAAGAGAATAAATCATCCGATTTCGATATGCCTGTAGCAAAAGTAAAATAAATCAAAATTAATCGTATTCCGGATAAAAGTAATATTCATTTTTATTTCTTAAAGAAAGGTAAAAAAACCAAAGACACAGAAAGTGGTGGAAAAGCTACAATAACATCTGATTCATTGAGAGATAAATGTTTGAAAGGTCTCTCTGATATTCTTCGTTCACATATAAAACCACTATGGGATTCATCGATTATTGATGAGCAATTCGTCAAGTAAGAGAACTTTGAATATGTTCAATCATTGAATCTGCTTTGCTTTCTAAGATGTGTAACGAAACCATGTTATCATTTAATACGTCGACAAGATATTGCCAAGAATCCAATCGTAAAAGAAAATCTTCCATTAATACTTACAATTATGATTAATAAATTTGAACATGCACGAGGTAATGTTTAACTTAGAAAGATAAGTCTATAGTCTGATTCTGATTCATTGTTGTATGCATTTCAGAAGCTTCTATTCAATTTATTCAAGCTGTTAAACTCTATGATAGTAATTCTGGTTTATTGATCACTGTTCTCAATTCACTTCTAATTGAGTATCAAGATACATCGTTAGCCATTGAATTATTGAAGTTTGTTTCTAGGATTGTATTTTTTTAAAATATGAAATCGTTCAAACTACTCTTTTCTTTCGTCTTGCTAGAGAAATATGTGAAACTAATTTTGTTGCAGCACAAGCTGATAATGCATCGTCTAAAACCATGGCAACATTTATTATTGATATGGCTAGACTTGACCCACATATTATTCGAACACACATTGATCAAGTTACTGATTTATTAACAGCTGAAGTAATTAGACAAGATCAACGTTTTCCTATTGCTACATATTGAACTCATGAAAGATAGATGTATAGATTTAATCACGAATAGTGTTAAGTTCATAGTTGAAGAATATTTTAAAATCAAATAAGAGAATCTCTTCATATATCGAATCCTTATTTTTCTTCATGTGACATTATGACGGCTATTGAATGAGTATTCGTTTAAGATATTTAACGAAGTTTTCAGTATCATCAGTTTTATCTTTNGTTCCCGTTTTAGTACAACATAATTCAAAAAAAAAAAGAAAACAAACAACTTCTCTTACACTGGACTCTGTTTCTTTAAGACATTGAGATCGGACCAAATTAAAAATCTAAAACAACATCGGTTTCGTGATTATAGTGTTCTTTTGAAAGCTCTACTAATATTTTCATCAACAACCAAGTTGTTTCAGAATATTTGATTCCGAAGTAAAGACAATTCATTGTTTATTGTATGCATAGAAAATTTACTAGAAATCAACAAAAAATTCTTTATTAATTAGAATGGATGCCTAGAATGTATCTGGAGTAACTTAAAAATTATAAACTCAAGATTTTTTGAGCTGTGATATTGTTGCTGTTCCTGCTGCATAATTCTAATAAGATGTGTTTGCTACGTTAATTCAATTGATAACGTATTAGAATGAGCAATATTTTCGAATGTATTTATATTCAAAACAGATGCTAACTATGATCATGTTACACACTCAACTATTTCATTTCTACCATAAATTGTACGAATTACAATGAACAACAATTTTGTCTAATTTTAGAGTCATCATATTCGTGTTGCTGCTTTGACAGCATTATGTTCTGTTATCGAAAAACTTCTTTCATCTGATGATTTAGATGATGGACAAAGAAAAATGCGGGATGATCTTTTACAAATATTACGTGTATGTTCAATTTGTTTTTGCTGGTTTAAATTTTGATTTAAGGATTATCTATGATTGTCTCTCGTTTGAACATTCATTTAGGAACATGTGTCTGATGTGACAGCATTTGTTCGGCAACATTGTTTACAACTATGGACATCACTTGTACAACAAAAGAAAATGCCTGTTCGACAATATATTCGTGCCTTTGAACTTGGACTTGATCGTTTGAGAGATTCAGCTTGTGCTGTTCGAAAAGATGCAGTAACACTCGTTATGCATATGGTTCTTAACAATCCTTATTTTGTTGTTGTAAGTTAACTGAATGGTGATCTTTCTAGAAAAAAAGTGATGAATGAAATTTAGACATAGAAATTCAGATCATAGTAGTCTTTGACAAACGTTCGCTTTGGTGTCTACAGAAATTTTTTATTGTATTATTGAAGAATGGAGTTACCTTGTATTGCAACATTTTTTAATAATTATATTGTTAACTTCTCTGTTAATATTGATAATACGTATTCCTTTTTTAGGATTCAACTCGAGCTCAATTTGAAGAAAGACAAAACGATGCTGAAACAAAATTAGTTGAACTTCGTCAAGAACTCGATAAACTCAGCAAAAATGTGAAAGAGGATAAAATAGCAGAGAAAGAAAAGGCTCAATCTGATGATGAAGATAGTGGAGCAGAAGATAAAACTATTGATGAAAACGATGAAATCAATGTTGATAGTAATCAAGTAAATAATTCAATAAAATGATTTTTTTCTCAATGTGACCTAATTCTTATTCGCGTAGAAAAAAGAAAAAGAAGAAAATAATAATACCAACGACGATCAATCACTTCAAGAAACTTTGGCTCGTGTTAAAATTGAAGAACAAATCATGCGTGTAGAAGAAATAGTCGCTTTGTTCAAAGTAAATTTTTTTTTCATCACATTTTTCTAAAAGCCTTATCTTATCAATATGACTACGTTTCGTTTTTTGTTTTTGTTTTTGAAATACAGGATGGTATTCGATTTATGGATCTAATTGAACAAGCAAATAGACATGTTGTAAATTTATTTAATTCACCAACATTAGCTGATTGTAAACAAGCAGTCGACTTTTTTGTTAATCTGCGTCATTATCGTCTTGTTTTGCCAAATATTGAACAAAGTCTACGTTTAATGTTTAGTCTTATTTGGTCAGTTGATAAATCAATATGTGAAGCAATAACACAAGCTTTCGTGAAAATCTATTTTGATGTTGGACCAACAGTTCCATCAGCGTACGTATTGAATTTCAGATAAATAGTTAGATGAGCAGATACAATGAAAGAAAATTTGCTAAATCATCTTATAGAAATCTTAGAATATCTAACATTCGACTGTATTTTTCAATTAAAAGACATATTCTCAAGAGAAATAGTTATCAGCGTAGATATTCAGAACACAATTCCGTGATGCACCTGCTAATTAATAAACTGTTAAGATAATATCATTTTAACTTTCGTAGTTTTACAACTCTTCGAATTTCTCTCACATTTCGATAAGTAAAAGCCTACTATTTTCAAAGGATATGATATGTAATGCAACAGTCGAACAATTGTTGTTTATGAATTCAAACTTGAGCAACACTGAAAATTTTGTTTCACCGTAGTCTGCAAACTATCAAGCAAGAGCAAGGTTAAACCTTGTAGCCCTGTTACGTCTTTTTTTAAAAATTTTAATGAAATCTAGAAAACGAAGTTGCTTATGAAAAGAGATTGTGAAGTTTGTTTTTTATTGATAAATTTATTTTAGGCATATTCCATTGCATCAAGCACGTGCAATCATTCGTGCTCTCAAAGGTGCAACGTTTTCTGAAGAATTATGTTTTGAAGAAATTCTTAAACAATTAATCAAAGGAAAAAAAATTGCCACAGAATCAATAACTGAAGCTCTATGGAAATTTTATAAAGCTCCATCAGATGATCATACTGATGTGATAGCTGGAAAAATGCTTTCGTTTATTGTTGGGTAAAAATCTTTCGTTGTCTATTCATTCATTTCATTGTTCTATTTCAATCTAACAGAAATGAAGTTAATACAAAACTGAATGATATAACTGATCTCATTCAAGCGAAAGAAAAAAATCATCGTTTTGTACATGTATCTTGTTTACTTTTACAATTAGCGGCTACACCTAAAAAGGTTTTTTTGAAATAATGATTTTCGCATAGAATTATTTGTTTCATATATTTGAAAATAGATTGAAAACGGTGTTCGACCGAAACAATTTCGTTTACCAAAAACTCATCGTCTTTTTGAAATTCTCGGCAATATAATTGTGTCAAGTATGCTATCGAAGACTAGTTGTTGGTCGTCGGTTTTGTTTTAGATTGAAATATTTCTTTTCTCTCGTTTTAAGCTTTTCATGATTTTTCCGATCGACAATGGACACCAATGATGGAATCAGCATTTGATGTTATCTTTAAATTAGCTGATGGACCAATCAAACATATTGAAAATATCATTAAAAAACTTGCTTTTAAAACAGGTGTCAAACTTGGCGGTTTATTCAAAGTTCCATTATCATCGCAATCCCAACCTTTATCAATTGAATCGATGGATTTTGAAAGTAAACTAATTTCTTTCTTTTTTGCTTTTATGTAACACGATTGATAGGATTCCGTTGAAGTAGACGTACTCGAATAAGTAGAACAATGCATTATTCGCCTGTTTGGACCATCACACAGATAGTGTTCCCAGATCATGATAATATATGACTCGTATGAAATCGAAGACGGCTTAGAATGAACATCTTTTTACTACTTGTCTATTCTAATTCTAAAGAATTAGAATAGCTAAGAAAAAAAATCAAGTAGCATAGACCCTTTAAAACGATGGCCGTCCAATTGAAAAGTAATACCTTTATAATGTGTTTCGCTGCAATTTAATTTCAATAATGATTAGAAATTGTTTTATAACATGAATTCGATTGAATATATGGCTTTTTAGATGCCGGTACGGAAAGCAGTCAAAATCAATTATCTCAACAACAACATCATCATCATCATTCTCAAGCCAATGCAAATTCAGCATTGATGTTAGTTCGATTTCTTAATTGTTTAGGAAAAGCAGCAGTTGGCATTATTTACTACGTTGATTGCACGGTTAAAGATGAGCTTCTTCGTCGAAAAGAAACTAAACAATCGGCAGCAGTAAATAAGAAATTACAAAAGAAAACAAGAAATTCTAAAAAACGAGCAAAACGTAAAACACCAGATGAAGATGATGAAAATCCTTCAACATCCATGAATGAAACAACGAGTAGTTCATCGAATCGTACTGTAAGATTAAAAATAACTCATTTTAATTCTGAAAATATAAATGACGATTTGATATTTTTTAGTTAAATTCAACGAGTCGAACTGTTGATGACGAGCAAGATGATGAAATGTGTCAAGTATTTGGTGGTGCTGAAGCTGAAGATCCAGTTGATAATGAAATCGGTTTATACATTCAATCATTATGTGAAAAAAATTCATTATTAATGCAATATAAAAATATTCTTGAACAAGTAAATTATAGATTGTCCATTCCATTCCAATTAGACTTCATCTAAATATCTTGACTCATTGTTTCTTTGTTCATCGTTTTACGTATTATCGAAAAATCATATTAGATTCTTTTGTGGAGCGTGACATAAACTGTTCAATTTTGTCAAATGAAATTATATCGTTGAGATTTTAGAATTTGTAAGATAGTTCAATGAATCTTAAAGCAAGTCCAATTAAGTTAGATTGAATCGAAAGTAACTACCGAGTTGATCAGCAAATGATTCACAATGCATTTATCGATGTACGATTTCGAAAGGTTACTTTTTTAAAATTGCTAACAGAATCTAGACAAATTCGAAAAACATATTTAGAAAATAACTTACATACGCATTCTAATTCATATTCTTGAAACAAAAATATGAGTCCTATAAAAAGCATTAGTCATATGATCCAAGACAAGCTCAAAGTCGTCGATCATATCGGATACTATACGAACTACTTATGGCAATCTACTATATAGGCGATATGTAAAAGACAAGTTTTATTTTGTTCTTGAACTAGGCAAATTTTTAAAGTATTGACTCTTTTATGTAACAATGCATTTTTCTATGATGATTTCGTATATACATGTCTTTGTATTTTTTCCTAATTCTTAAGATTCTTCTTCATCCAAATGAATATCGTGAAGAAGCATTGCAATTAAGTGCTACAATTTGTTTGTGTAAATTTATGTTACTGTCAGTTGAACTATGTGAAACACATGCAAAGATGTTATTTGATCTATTAAAAAATTCAACATTCGAAAGCGTTCGAGTTGCTATTATGGTTTTAATGAATGATTTTTATCTAAAGTAAATATTTTTTTTTCTTGCTTTTATTTTCTCGGAAAATGTTCATCTCATATAAAATATTTTCTTCAAGATATCCGTTAGCATTTGCTGCCTATTCAAATGATGTCTATGGTTGTTTACGTGATCGATCTGATAATGTACGGTTAGCAGCATTAAAAACAATATCAAACTTAATTCTCAAAGAAATGGTTAAAGTAAGTTTTTGCATTTTTAAAATGAGAAATATATCATTCGATGTATTGATTTCATTAGCCGAAAGGTCAAATAAGTGAAATAGCATTGTGTATTATTGATAAACATTCACAAATAGCAACATTAGCAACATCATTTTTTAGTGAATTAGCAAAACGACAACATGGCGAAGCATTATTTAATATTTTACCAGATATTTTTTCGAATTTAGTTGGCGGTGGATTAGATAAAGAACGTCAAATAGATGAAGATGATTTCAAATCTATTATGGAATTTCTATTTAAATATGTTAGTAAAGAAAAACAAACAGAAAGTCTATCAGAAAAATTAATGCAACGATTTCATATGGCTGAGTATGATAAATTTACGTCGTATGTTTTCTATTGTACTAATTTATTGTTTGAATTTCATTAAGTAATAATCCTCGTTTATGGCGTGATCTTGCTTATATTATGTCAAAATTGACATTCCATGAACGATCATTAAAAGGTTTACTTGATCATTACAATTACTATGCAGATAAATTAGTTGAAGATACTGTTTATGAATCATTTGTAACGATTATCAATAATGCAAAAAAGAACTTAGCGACGAAACCTGACTTAAAAGTATGAAACAAAATTTTCTTTTATTGTTACTGATCAAATTTCTCTATTCAAGGTCGTACTGGATGAATTAACAACTCGTATCGAACAAGCACGATCTTCAAGTGGCATATTAATTGCTGTACAACAAGCACAACAAAGAACTAAACAACAACAACAACCGAAAGGTAAAAATTAAAAATAATATCAAATGATAAAAATCATTCAAATTGTTCATCGATTTTGATTCGTGATCATTGGTGTATAGAAATGAAAATATATATTATATGAAGTACGCTTTCTATGAATGTCATGATCCCTTTCAAGCATACTAAATAAACTCATTTTTGAAGTTGACTATAAGATAAGTCTTCAAAGGGATAGCGTAAGATCTCGTAACTTTTCATAATTGCAGAAGTACCATGTACAATGTATTTCTCATTTCAAGACACAAATAAAAGAGCAAGGCATAGAAATTCGAATAAAAGACCACTCCGATAGAGATTTTTACCAAACAAATCTTTTATTTGAATATCTAAGATACGACTTTCTTAAGAATCAACTTAGAATCTTCTATGTGAATCTGCATGAGAGGCACTTGGAAATCAATTTCGTGTAATCTGACTATTCTTAATAAGATCTCAAATTTTCAAACTATTGTTCATTATTGGATGATGTTTTGTTTTTTGTCAACATGTATAAGATACAATGTCTCCGTATGATAGTAAGTGTTCAGAATCATAATAAAAGTAGAATGTTATCAAGTCAATCTCCAATCATCTTTAGATCCTTGTATTTCTGCACGATACTACATAGACGATTTCTTCATAAGTAAATAGTCGAATTGACATTGATTTATATGTTAGAAGATTGATCTATGAAGATGTTTTTTATTCATAAAAAAGAACAAGAATTATTTTCTTCTTAATTAACAGCTGCTCGTACTGGAGGAGTGAAGAAAACTAAACCAACAACAAGTCGTAGTAAAGCAAAACCAGTTCAATGTAAGATTTTCTTTTTTTCAAAAGCATCTAACTTGATCGAACATGATGATTCTCAAATTTAGCGGATGATGATGATGATGATGATGGTTTGAAAGAAAATGATGACGATGATAACGATGAAAATGATTTTAAACGGCCAGCAAAAAAAGAACCAAAAATACAAGCAGTAAGTCGATCGAAACGTGGCGCGGCGGTAACTGCACGTAAGAAAGCAGCTGTTGTAGCAAGCGATGATGACGATGATGATGATTAACTTGCTTTTTTTTCTTCAATCATGTAAAATTGTTTATATATTGATTTGGTTATTTTCCTTTAACTTTTGAAATTATTCTTTCTCTTTTCTCCTTCTCTTAATATCCTTTATTAGAGGACTTTGTTATGCATAATACTTTCATTTATTTTGTCTTTGTGTTTCATTTTGGAACAAAAAATAATAAACGTTTTTTTTTCTGTTTGAATATTTTCAATAGATATCAATTGACAATTACTGACATTTTTCTAATAGAACTTCAGTATTTTATTATCATAAGAAAAATTAATATTAGGTTACACTTTATAAACCTACTTAATCATAATAAGCAAATGTGTTCTACATAAACAAGTCATTCGCATAGTGTCTAGAAATGAGAAGAACACTACGTGTGCAGATCTAGAATTGTTTAATATTTATGTTCTCAGATGCAATGAAATACAAGTAGTGCAGTAAAAGAAATTTTCTAACCAAGGGTAAACTGGTAGCATTGGTCTTAGTAAATATAAATCATGTCGTCTTTGAACTTTAACTTACACAATGTAATATTTGTACTATTATTTTGAACATTTCTGTAATTGAAAATGAATATCATGAACGGTTTCTTGTGTTTACTAGAAGTAATTGCTATTCAATGAACATTTTTTTAATAACAATTTAGTTGTGTATTCAACTTAAGGTTAGAAAATTGTTTTTTTTTGTGTTGAATTAAAATACGTATTGTTGTCTTGCTCATCTTCTTTTCAACGGGGGATATTTAATTAAATTTGGTTGAGAATTTACTGAGATCTATTGAATCCATTTGAAAGAGTTATTCAAAATCATGAGAAGTCTTTACATGTATCATCAATTTATTTATGATGCATACAAATCAAAAATGACTGTTCGATTCAAGTATTGAATTTAGTATTTCAAAGATTTAATTACTGCTATTCTCAACAAACATTGAGGAGCAAAAACTAAGTGATGTTACACTATGGAATCACGTACATCAGCTAATTCGAAGATACAGCTATTTTCGTGCTAGATCTTGTTTATTTCATCTCTATGTATAATGTTCTATGTGTGTATGTTTCTCTGTACTGAGTCAAAGGTTCGAGGTGAAATTTTTGAAACTTAAGGATTCTAGAACTTCCGTGAGCTTTCCCGATTAAAACTGCGCTAACTATTGGTTTCTAGAATGTTCTGGAACTTTCTGAATTTCTCTCGGACTTTTACTGAGGACTGTGCGGACACGTTACAGATTAATGCTAGAGGTAAAAAAATTAAAGGTGAAACCAGATACTGCTGCTATGTTTCTAGAAAGTTCCAGAAATATGAAGACTCTTTCAGAATGTTACAAATCCATCTGGAATCTTCTATAGTCTCTTATTATTATCTGGCACTTACTAAAATTTTCGCTATGCATAATCGAGATTGCTCTCGAACACTGTTGGATCAGTTACAATGGTATAAGACTACAAGGGGATAACTTATCTCTATATATATGGTGAACCGTGTGATTGTCTATTATTGGATCAAGGTTAAAGTATAGATGTGAAACTTAACATGAAAATCAGTCGTGAAGTGTGCACGAGATCTCTCGCTAGTATTAAATATAGTTAAAATTCTGCTTTTAAAAATGACTATTATCATAAACAATATGTATTCGACATTCGATTAATTCTCTTGGCTAGATTATATGTTTCATTGTACAATTATGACGATATTCTAAGTTGTACATTCAGCATATTATTCACAAAGTTGACAACGGACAAGTGCTCATCGAAGTTTATCGACGATAGAACTCATCGTCTCTAACATTCTTTATTTCTCACAATTTTGATGTTTTTAAATAGTTTTATCGCATTTTGATGGCCAATCGGAGAATCGATGAGTTCTAATTATATCTATCCTCGTTGATTCTTGCAATTTCTCGGTGTCTACATATTTAACCATACACGTAGGCTTCATCCTCTAAACTATATTGATATTTTCTATTTCACAGAACATGAACAGTGCTAGTTTTACCTGAACTTCTAATTCACCAGTGAAATCATCTGTTTAACAACCAATCAAACATTAACATGATCATCATAGCGTTAACAACTTTAAAAACGTATGACAGGACTTCCATCATCACAAGTCATATTGATATCTCTTTAATATCAATGCATAATATTTTTTGCATTAGTACGGACGAAAACTCTAGATAAAATTCTTGTTTATTTTCAATAGATCATTGTTGAGATGCCCAATTTACAATCAATGGTTTAGGTAACAATCGAAATCTGACGTCAGTAATACTGTTTCTCTATTACAGTAGATTAAGATATGGATAGATTCACAAAGTAAACACAGCATATCTTGATGTTTCAAAGAACAGGAATCTATTTAAAAAGTGTAGAGTCAAAAACAGAGATAATAAAAGTGTTATCTATTCAATATCATGGTTATTTTAATGAGTAACTACAATAACTACCTGTGTCATATACTTGAATGTTTAGATTTTAAATCGCTGTATGACAATATCGATAAGAAGATTTTAATATAAAAAAGACTGAAATAGAATTTCACATTGATACCATCTACAACTGAAAAAAATCATATATTGTACACAGTATACTTGTTTCTAAATATTATCATCATGCAACCAAATTCTAATAAGCAAGGTTACTACCCAGTAGGTCACATTAATAGTATTGAAGGTACCTATCCGTAAGTCATATATCTTTCATAGAAAACGCATTTATTTCATTGATTATGATGAATTATTTTCTATAGATCCTATCAAGGATCATCACCAGCGTATTATGGGTACTCTGACCAAGCACCACTAGAGATCATCCGTAAAGGATGATTAGGTAGGGTTTCGATTTTTCGACTGCACACTTTTCTTTACAAAAATAACTAAATAGTAAATAAAAACAACGACATCTTTGAAACAAATTGTTTATTCAATTCAATCGCTTCTTTTCTATGAAATAATTATATTTACAGAAAACATTAAAACTCAAATTTCACATGCAACTAAACAGGCTTGAACCGTAACAAAGACAATGACATGTAAGCATGCATTGATTGAGATGTTTCTTACTAGGTTATTCAATAGAAATTCTCTGTCAAACGGGTAACTTGAATGCCCTAATGATGACTAGATTAGTATAAATACCACAATACAGAATCTAATAACTACATAATATTGATTTAGTTTTCAAATTAATCTTGTTGAATATAGCAAAAAGAAACAGAAAACTTTAATTGCAACATAAACAAAAGAGTCTTGTATTGTTTCAACAACGAGCTGATTCAATACATTCAGAAAAAAATACTCTGTCGAGTACATTAAGCTTGAAAAGTTTATCAACGTCTGTGCGAAGAAATAGGAAAGGAACGATGGACGAATGAACTTGCTTGAATGTCCTGAAAAAAATTGTATTAATTCTACTGACCGTCCTTTAATTTGGACGTCTTTTGTCAGTATCACCTTATATCAACAGCAGGCTACTGTTACTAGAGCATTCCATCAATCAGGTTGGAATAGCATGTTACCAGTCACAATAACGAGCAATTTAAAGGCATTTTTATGCATTTCTGGCTTCATTTTTGCTCTATGGGGTATAATAATTATGAGTTTAGAAATTGCTATTATTAGAAATTCTTATTCAACATATTACAATGGCATTATTATGGGCAGTATTATTCTTTCTCTTGGCATTCTTATGATGGTTATTGGATTTCGAACAACGTATCCGTTGCTTCGTTTACTTCCAGCACAAATTTTTTGCTTTATTTTTTCTTCAATCGGACTTATTTTATCTATCGTTAATTTGAACATGTCAACTCGATGCGGTTCAATGTCGTCGCGTTATTGTGATGATAGTTTAGCAGTCAATTTAAAAGTTTCTGTTATCATTGTATGCAGTTTATCTATGCTTCACAATACTATCAATATTATATTTATATCTAAAGTGCAACGAGACGTTTTGGCACAACAATAAAATCCAATTTCTTCAAGTTGTTGATTTCTTTTTCATTGTTGAACAAGTAAAAGAAAATAAAAAGAACCTACGATTCACAATGAACATGTTTATTTAAATGATAAATTAAGTATAATAAAATAAAATAAAATAAATGCTCTCTCTTGTCTCTTCTCTCTCTGTCTCTCTCCAGTTTTTTTTTCAATAAATCTGACGTCACCGGAATCGTCTACATGTATTTCAAAAATTAATAATACAAGCATGGACAGCATTAAAAATTTGCTAATAATCACTGAACTTTAGGATCACTGAGAAGAGTTGACGATGAACTTTGTCGTTTCAATTTTGAAGGGTTATCACCGGTCTGACGGGCAGGTTGTTGAATATTTGTATTTGTTCCACCTGCTAATGTTAGATTAGCTGCTGCATGTAAATTTCCTGATTCAAACAATTGTTTTTGTTTTGCTTCGTAGTCCAAAATATATTTTGGAAATATTGAACGTTCATCAAAAGCTGATTTTAGATCTAAAACAAATTATAGGTATTTTTTTTTCTGTGATGTTCAAACGAAAGCTTTTGGTTCTTCTCTTCTCTTTTACTTTCTCCAATCATAGGTGGTAATTGACGTCGTCGAGCATTATCAGCTCCATTATTTGTTTGCCATGCAAAAGTCGCATCAAGATAAGCTGCTTTTTTCTGATCCGGTATTGATGGTAATTCGAATGTGTCAAGAGCCTTTTCAAATGAAATGTAATGCAAAACTAATCAACATAAAGTTTTAGAGAAAATCTTCAACTTACACCATAGGCTCCGCCTGGTGCTAAACCAGTTTTTTCCCATAATAGATAATCTTTTTTTGTGATAAAACTAGGCTGATTGCGTTGTCGCCGGTTTGTTCGTTTTTCCTGAAAGGTCACACCTTGAAGAAAAATTATTCATATTATTAAATCAACGAACAGAATTCATCAGAGTTGAAATTAGTATCTTCGATAAAACTGAATTTCTTACAATTCTATCTAACTATCAAATGTTGTATCAAAAGACAAGACCTACTTTAATTTTTCGTCTAGTCTTCAGTCACATTACACATAAATCCATGGGAATCAACGAAAATCGTCATATGAATAGAAAAATGGTACACGACAATTCTTGATGCTAATCTCTACTTCAAAAGATCCTAGAAGAACATTGATGAAATGACATAGAAACTGAATGTTTATCTATCGTGCACTTTATTTTCATTGTTAAAATAAGCTTTCCATATTTCAATTCAATCCAGAATGTAATCATGAATGAATTTTTCAACGATTAAAACAAGGTATTTGAAATATTCAAAAGTCTATTGTATTTCATCTAATCACTGGAGCTTATTATTTAATTTTCTATTCTATGAATAGTGATTCTTATCAAAATTGATTGCATTCGAAATAACAATCTTTGGAATTCATTCGAATGCTCTGTTTTTTTTACATCCTGCAAAAGTTTTAATCCTTACTTCCCAAGTTGAAAAATCAAATAGTAACATCTTTTATAATCTTACAATAGACTATGCGGAAAATTTTGTCATATCAGACCCAAATATTACACAAAAAAAATCGTCGTCTCACAAATCTGACATCAATACGTACTGTAAGATTCTTGTAGGATATTACAGTACACAAGAATTAATGTAAAATTTCTGAGGCAACAATGTAGTCTTTTTCTAGTACGACCATATCTAGTGTTCAAGATCTTATAACTAACTGAAATGGACATGAATACATGATTAAAATGAACGGAAGAACTTTGTATAGATAACTTTAAAATGTTTTTTTTTGTGTCGCTCATTCACCTATTGAACTTGATACCCAAACATTTGATCGTCTTGTTAAGATTTCTTCATCGGACATTGATCCTGTATCTTCCGTATCTTGATTTGATATTGTTCGAACTTCTTCATCATGATGAGAATCGTCTCGAGATTTCTCATCGCCTTTACTTCGGCCAGCCTGTGGATTTTCATCATGTAATTTTGACAAATCCATATCTAAACGCCATTGATTCGGCTGTCCAAATGTACCATAAGAATTGCCATGTATATCCGATAGAACAACACTACAATCCGATGATGATGTTAATATATACAATTGTTCATCTTTTTCCAAGAAATCAATACACGATACAGAGTCTGTATGTGGAGTAAATTGAGTAAGTAGAACTGTTAGACATAGAAATAGAATACAACTTAAGTAAAACGATACGAATAAATCAAATATAATGTTCTACAAACCTGGTAGATTCTTTTCGATAACTTTTGGTTCATATTGAGTACAATAGTGTTCGATATCCCATAGTTTGACAAAACCATTTACATCGCCCGTTGCTAAATATTTATCATGACTATCGATTTCCATAATAACACTTGAAACTATGATTAAAAAACTAGTTGAAATTTTAAAAAGATATCAACTAAAATCAAGCGTTGATATACCATCAACATGAGCTTGAAATTCGCCTAGAAGCTTTCCTAAATGCACATTCCAAAAGCGAACAAAGCCTGCGCCCCCACATGATATTAAATTAGCACCTGTCGAACCATTATTGGTGTTTGTTGACATACGTTTATCAAGAAATCTTAACATTGTTATAGCAAAATCAGCTGCATTATCTTGTAGCTGATTAAAAAAGCAAAACACAATATAGCATTGAACAGTAAAAACACAAACAAGCTATTCGAATAAAAAATTTGCCTACTTTTGCTTGACTATTATTTGGATAACGCTTTCGTTGATCAAGACTACGCACGAATAGTTCCGATGATGTATTCCATATACATATTTCACCATCCGAACTACCAGTTGCAAGTAACTGAGGAAAAAATGATGTGACAGCCATGCATATGATATCATCATCATGTCCCTATGTTAGAATATCTAATGATAAATAATTTCATGCAAATCAATAAACACACTTACTTCTTGTCCATCTTTTTCTCCGTTCCATTCTGTTGGAGCACTTGCTCGTCCTTCAACTTGTTGTAAATCACGAAAAACAGTCAATGATCTATAGTGAATTTGTTCTATGAACATATGAATATTTTTCCTCAAGATTCTTACTTGCTCCATCCGACAGCAACAATACGTCGTTTCAATGCTTCGATTTGTGTTATTTCCACTGACGTACCTTTACCTGCATCTAATGCTTGTAAAATTCGACCATTATAATTCCAAATCTAAGTATTCCAAAAATGAATATCGTATTTATTGAGATAACGAATCATATTTACTCGAATTTTTCCATCACTTCCACCTGTATAAAATTTCTCACCGAATTCATCGAAACCTAAACAGGTTGTATCAATATTTTCTCCAATATTTTGTTCACTGAATCGTTTTGTTTTTTGTCCTTCTAATGACCAAAAACTCACATCACCAGCTTGACAAACGACCATGACCTTCAAAAAAAAACAAATCATATGTCTCCTATGTTCTATTTGTTAAGACAATCTTTTCTATTGTATAAATAAACAAGATTAAAGCAAATACTTGTTTTTGTTTCAGGATGTATCTTGCAGCAACAATAGGTCGTTCATGAGTCATGATACGATTTTTTATTTCTGGTTTGATTTCCAACATAGATATATTAGTACGAAATGTTGCGAATAGACGACTACGTTGATCATCGAACCAACAGAATATATCCACTAAAGAAAAACGAAAAAACAAAATTTACTAACTAACCTCAATTCATAACACAGATTCAAAATGTGATCGATATCATAATTTCTACATTGATCTAGAGTAGTGTGACATGATCTGATAGTAATTTTCAGTTATTTTGTTTTTCACTTATTACTTTATGCATTACAAAAGAAATCTATGTAGTCGCACTCAATGGATCTGTGTCTCCACACTTATAAACTCATTATTCCGTAAGAACACAAGGATGAGTATAAGAGATTGTCTATTGTATTCAAAGATTCAATGTGTTTACTGAAATTTTTATACAACATAAAGAAAGAATTCATAGATTACGTATTTTTCAACAAAAAAAAATATATTTCTATCCTTATGAATTCTTAGAGATTGAATATCATGTTGAAAAATAATGAAGACAGACGACATGGTAATATTCAAAATAAAATACAATTCTAATAATTGTACAGTGAGAAAGGTAATGTGACGGTTGAATATTTAGTTCATTCTTTTCTCGTCTCTTATTTGTATGACCATATTGAAATGGACAGATGCATTTGATTTGTCGATTAACTTCTATTCTTTTTCTAGTATTCTTAATAACTGTAATTGTTGAAGTGCTTTGTGCATATCAAATTACATTTTTATTCATAGAAATCATGAGTAGATTTATAATGAATCCCAAGTCAATGTTATCATTTTCACTTTTTGTTTGCATTCATCATTTACATTTTCGGTCAAATAGTTCGAAATAATACGATAGATCATGATGCGAATTTTTCTCTTGTTTATCGTTGTGGGATTATCATCAACAACTGAACATTGGTTTATATTTGATCAATACCAATTTTCAGGATTTTATACACCACTTTTTACATTAATCTCTTCGACGAATGATAAAAACAATGAACAAGAACAACAATATATTTCATTTACTTTATCGACTTATGATCGTTCGATTAGTGTTAATATTGAAATTCGAAATTTCAATGGAACAATCAAACAACAAGAACTATTGACTAAATTGAATATTGAACGTGCTGATATAATATTTAATACGTTGAATCATATGATTTTTGTTGTTGTTAAAGATCATACAAAACTGGAAACTTATGTTAATTGTAAATTAATCGATTCCTATTTATTTTATTCATCGAATGTTATCAATGACAATCAATCATCTTATAAAATAGAAAACATAACTCAAAATATTGAACACTATGAAATATCATCAACTAATGAACATAGTCAACAAGAGATATTTGATATATTCTCGTGTAAATCAACAAATACAACAACCATATCTTCGGATAGTAAATCAACGACAACTACAAATATCGAACGACCATTAATTCGTAAGATGCAAAATGTTATTGAAAAAGTTCAAGGACGTAAATTACGATCGAGGTAAGAAAATATTCATTTATCAGACGTTTTTCTTAATATACAAGCTAGAAAGATAGAAATTAAAATCTAATCATGTTCTTCACTTACTCCTGACATAGGCTAGTCAAGTGAAGAGTATCCGAGTAGTTTTTTTTTCGATCAGTGTCGAATGATTGTGGTGTCTGATGGATACTATTCATAAAAGTTTAAAGTCTTTAATTTGATAATTTGCATAGAGAAAATATATGACTCTGTTAGTATGATGAAGTAAAATAGTAGATTGAATAAAACCATGTCTTTGTGGAATTAAGCGATTCTATTATTATTTCGTGTTTCGATACCATCGGAGGAATGATAATTTACTAACATCTTTTTTTTTTATTACTTAGACGTCAAAATAGTCAACTAAATGGTCAGACATTTGCAACTGATTCATTCACTATTATCTATAAACCAAATATGGATAGAATGAATGTAAATGTTACAAATTTTCATGTTATATTCAATGTATCAACATTAAAGTTTCTTATACAATATTATCCAAATGAACATTTCTTTAATATTCGATTTAATAATGATAATCTGACGGAATTTATATTATATGCAGATAAAACAAGTGATCGTATGATATCATCGAAGGATAATCTTGTTATATTTTTACATGTAACATCAACAATGATACAATGTTACATTAATTGTGAATTCATTGATCAAGAATTTATTATCGATACATTTTATATTGAAAATATGATTCGACAGATAATGAATGATAAGAACTATGAATATAATCATCAATCAACATTAATTCTATTTAATAAAACAATTGATCAAATAGCAGAAATATTTTTTTGCTTAAAAATAGACAAAAAAAATCAAGAGTTATTACCAGATAAATATGCTTTAAGGTTACATATATCACTATTTCTATGCAAATGACTTTTCAGAGAAAATAAATCAAATATTTAATTTAATTGTCAACAATGACAAAAATTTCATGAATATATTGCGAGAGAGAAATATTTCTGAAAAAATTCGAACATTATAGTTTTTAAGTTTTAGTACATTGTATGATCATATTTCTGAAGCTCAAATCAAACGAACTCCTAAAATCTATCTTTCAATATATGATAAGATATATACTCTACAGAATACTATTCTTGAATAGTCATGTCATACAACGTATTTAAATATGAAAACGAAGGTGTATACTTATTTTTTCTTTTGGAATATAGCATCTCTAAAAAATTCGAGTACTATGACACGCTATTACTGTTTGTAGCAGTTCTTGTTGATATTAAAATAGAATGTAAATTCTCTACTTTAGAAAATTTGCTAATGCTCTCGATGTACTTGTCAATAATTTGGATAGTCCAATTAACAACTATCAAAATGACAAAATTCACACGAAAACATCTTCATTGTTAACACCACTACCAACATCAACAAGAAAAAGTATATCTACTATTCATATTCCTATGATAAATAGTTTCGAAAGTTTCAAAGTACTTCCATCGAATCCAACTTTAGAAACATCAATCGAATCCAATGATATAATCGAATACAATGGAATATGTTCGACCGATGAAAATTGTTCTTATAATCAATCATCAATGATATGTCAATCAAATCATTGTATTTGTACGAAACACTTATTTTGGTCTTCACAATTACATCGATGTATCATATGTCATGATCTATTAATAGGTAATCGTTGTTTTCGTTTATCAAATCATAAATCAACATGGCATGAAGCAAATGATTATTGTCAAAATGATAATATAATTGATGATGAACAAGAATATAGAATGAAACTAGTATCAAATCTCAATCAAACAGATATTCAATATTTAAAAAAAAATTTTTTACACCATCATAATCATGAACAAACTGATTATATATATTGGATTGGTGCAATAAGTGATTTAAATCATGAAAAATTATATGAATATACTTATCGTGTTAAACGTGAAATATTAAAGACTACATTTCATTGGTATGATAATCATGAAATAGCACAAATGAATATTCATGATATGTGGTGTTCACAAATGGATTATATGCATTTAACAACAACAACAATAAATAATAATAATCAATTATGTGTTAGTATAACATCGTGTGGCTTATACATCGATGATTGTCAGAGAAACTACCGATTTATTTGTGAAATGATTTAAGATGTTTTTGACTTAGCTGATACCTTTTTTTTTGTTTCGTAATCAAGAAAATAAAAGAAAGAAGAGTGACGTTTTCAAATACCTTCGGGTCCACGTTGAAATATATTTGACAAACGTTGAAGACAAATTTGTAGTTGAACATCCCATATACGTAATATTTTATCTTTGGAAAAACTTAATAATTGACCACGACTTGGAATAAATTGAACATAGATTACAGAACGCATATGTCCACGAAGTACCTTTAAAGGAATATTTCAATTATTGTTCTGATTGTTTCATAGAAATGTATATATTCATTACTCCATTTGGCTTCGATAAAACGAACGGATTCCATAAACTAACTTGATAGTTTACACCGGCAGTTGCTAAAATAAAAGCAAAACAAGTTAAACATGTAAATCAACGTGATACGATATGAAATCTAGAGACAATATCTAGCAAATTAGATATTCATTAACATTGTAACGTTCCGTTTAATTTAGACTTGACTATTTTCATTACATAGAAATGTCAACCAATCTTATTCATCTCATACGCAATCTATCGGTTGAACTAGTTGTTTGTTATGTAGAAAATTTCCTCAAGACATAAGATTGAACTGTTAGCAATCCCTACCATCTCTATCGTTCTAACAATATCACTACTAGGAACAGATTATTTCTGAAATATCTAAAAATACAGTATAGACTTCAAATTTAGCTCACCGATCTATTCGATCGGATTGAGAATTTCCACAACAACGATATTATGTTTTGCGAAATATTTCATTTTCAAGCTGATTGATTCATTGTATCGTCGCTAGTATTCTAATATTTTTCAAGAAACTCAATAATTTAAAAATGACATTGTAACTACGATTTGATATTGTCATTAACAATTCAATGATGTCTATCAAACGAATTGACATTCTTTGTTTTGAATTTTTTTTTCTTAAATGCTTCACATTTGCTCTTTGTAAAACGCTCACTTTTCTTTATAACGTATCCGTCGTACGTTGTTTCTCGAAAGAACTTCATCTTGAAAATAATGAACTTAAAATATTTATTATTCGTTTTAATACATAGGTAAAATTGATATTTAGATTTATTACTAAATGAGATCTAATATTTTTCTTACCAATTAAATTAAAATTTCGAGAATAATCAAATGAATTCAATCCTTGATTGATTTCAACCACACTTCTACAATATATATATATATATATACATTATAGTAACATGCTAATTGAATTGCCAACAAACCTTGTTTCACGTAATTGTCGGATACGAACTGAATAATTACTAAAAGAGATTATATGAATTTTAAGATTCTATAAAAAAAATTAAAATACTAAAATAAAGTAAAAAGTCCCATATGGTTAGATTGATTGCAAACAAAATTAAAATTCTAGAATTAATAAATGTGACTATCGATAATCGGCAGTGTGTAAAATATATGAGTTGTTCTCCCTCTAATTCATATACCTGCGATCACGGCCAGGTTCCGAACTAAAATGATTGGTGTATGACATCGATTTAATTTTTATGAAATAATATACGCAGATTAATGTTCTTGAACCTTGTTCCTTTTTTTTGTGAGACAGAAACTAATGTTAACTTACACGCGTACTGTCAATCCTGACTTATCCATCCAACCAAATACTAGTGCCGTTTTAGTATTTGTCGAGCATGATATAAAACAGTCAAGATGGTCAGCATATTTAACTGCAACAAAGAAAAAAGAACATGAATTAGTTTTGAATTTGAATTTGAATTTGTTGTATCAATCGAACTTTGCCGAGTCCATTCAGAATGTGCATGATATGTTAAATAAGATGCATTTTTATATTTTCCATGAGCTATATCTTCTAATAGAACTCGTGTATAGGCTTAAAGATAATAAAAGACATATATCAATGTTTCATAAGAGAAATGCTCCTCTATTCCAACACGCATACCTCCATTGTTTGTTTGTTGTGGTGGTCTTTCAAATAGTGCAATTATTGATGAATTGAACAAAATTGCATGAACATCACCTTTAACATCGCCCCAACTCAAAATCGCATCATTAGGATTTTCCTCATCCGACCTAAATCAAAATGGCAATGTACAAATATATTGAAACAGAATTATGGTTCGAGTATTGTTGTTTTTCTCGAACATATTTGATCTCTTCTTGTCGATAACCGATAATCTTCCGATGTTTACTGATTGATTCCATTGTGTGTGAAGTATGTTCATAGTCAAGTGTGCAATCCTTGACTATTGTTTTGTATTGCATTTTTCTATTAACTAGCTGAAAGTGACTTCAATCAAGGTTGAATTCGAATGTTTGGCTTCGATATTTTTCTACTCTTGAAACTGAAGTTTGATGAAAATAGTCATTTTTCTTTTCTTACCAATAATCCAAGCAGTACGGCGTAGCATCAATACCAACAATACGATAAGCTAAATTCAATTCAAGTTTCGCTGTCATTTCGTATATAACTGAAATATACAATAATCAATTATCTAAGATGAAACAAGAAAAATATCGGTATTTTTACTCAATTCTTTTGATGTATATGTCACAGCAACTTTATTGACGTTTGTCATCAATACAAAATCAGTGATCCATAAATCACGCATTTTACAACTCTCTGTTGCTGCTTTAAATGTTTTGTATAATTGCATTTCATCATTATAAATGCAAACCGTTCCCTCCTACGCAATATCTTCATTTAATGAACAAATTAGTTTTTTTTTCTATTTTCTACATACTTTACTGATTGATATATATCGATTAAAATTGTCCATGTGTTGAATACGCTTGATCGAATCTCGATGAGCACTTAATGAACAAATTATTTTTAAATAAAAAAAAAATAACACCGTATTTTTTATTACTTCAATAAACTCTTTCCACTTTTCCAGTTAGGTACTGATGATGCTTTCTCACGATCATCATTGTCATATAATTTTAACATTAAATATGTCGCTAATTTGTCCCTATAAAGGAAAATTCTATTTTTCATTTATGAAATCTCGAGTAGAAAAATATATGTTCACCATGAAATAAAACCTTCCTTGGTTACATCAACACTTTCAAATAATTCATCGTACTAAAAAGAAAATTCAACTATTTGAATAGCAAAGAGAAATAAACATACATCTCTGTCACGACCACGATTTAATGTACAACGTAGAAATTCGATAAAGTTTTCTTTATCGAGAACTTTATCTTCTGACTAAATTAAAAAAATGAAAAGTATTTGATATGCTGATTGACTATTAACTTGTACATACGAATCCTTGTGAACGTAATGTCTTAAGATCATCTGTTCCTAATAAATTTTCTAGTTCTATCCGTTCTTCTTTTGCATCTTCATGACTAGACAAGATTTAAATTTTTAATTAACATGTATGCATACATTTATAACGTTGATTCTGTACTTTGATAAAGAACTTATACTCTGTTGATTATACAACCGTTTAATTTGTGTTGAAGCAGTTACATTTTTTAAACCAGTTGATGACGCTACCGATAAACGAGGTTTATCGCCCATTCTGTTTTTCGTTCACCGGTTAAAATGACATAGTTTTTGTGTTTTTCTCTGAATGGCCTTAGCCATTAGTAATGTCGGTTGTCATGACAAATTCTTTAGTCATATTTTTAAATGAAAAAGTTTTTAAATTCGTGTTATACACGTTGAGAATCTCAGTGAATTATATTGTAATACTAAAACTTATTTGCACTAAAAAATAGATTGATTGAACTGTTTTAGATTTTTCAAGAGGTCGTTAAATTCAGTGCAGAACAAGGAGGCTCTATAACTCTTTACTGTCGGATTGGCTTAATTTGTACAAGGATGTTTCTTGTCCTCCGCATTTCTAAACTTTACATTCGATGTTGCTTTTTTTCTTGGTTTGAGTTATGACTTCGATAAGTTAGGCGATTGCTCATGTAAACAAGCATACAATAGTGAGAAATTTTTCACGACGATCAACACGGTTCACCGTGTGAATATCAGTAACACTAATCGATATCAACTAGTGTTCTTACGACGATTTATGGCATCATTACGCGATCAACTCTACTGATCGATTGCAATACAATATTTTATCTTACGTACGACTACTTCGATCTTGATGGAAGACTACGTCCACATTATGATGTTGTAGTTCACCATCAACTACTGAGTGCGACTGATTTTGATTATTATCTACTAGAAAAGTTTATTTATGGTTAGTGCACGTTATTACATGAAACATCAGTGTTCAGATGTATGTGTGTGATTGGGTTTGCCTATGAAAAGAATTCTATATTTTTCTTCTGTTATAATGATGATTCTACATGCACCACTCTGATCATGATCAGATATGAGGAAAACATATTTCCATATTGAATCTGAAGACAGAAGATATTAAATTACATTATTTTTTACTAAGTTTCAAAGCAACTAACAGTTCCATGATGAATCTAACGACGGTCTTCAGATAAAGAATGATCGAAAACAACGATTACCAAACCCAATACAACTGAGAACTGTAAATTTTATTTCAAAATAGAAAGATCATATTCCTCGAGTACATAGAAGAATATATCATACTTTATTCATATATGACAGATGCGAATGAGTGTGCAAGAGAAAAAGATCTACGAGCTGAAAAGAAACAGTGAATCGAATCTTTAATGTCTTTTTCATAGTTTATTTTTCAGTTCAACATTTCTTTATTGAATATTTTCCCTGACATTTGTACTCAATTAAATCTATGCTTTTATATTAGTTCAGTATAGATGAGTTGAAATCGTATGAATGTGTTCCATCGATGAGAACAATATTAGTTATTAATCAGTGTATCTTTCTTGAGAAACATGAACAATGTAGAAATGAATATTCAACACTGCTATAAATTAACTCTCAAGTCACACAACATAGTATCAATAGAAAATAATCAGTACTAAATCACTGACGAGAATTCATCTCGTTGAGAGAATGTCATTCGAACGTGTTTGATTTGACGTTGTAATCTCGATGAAGTTATCTTCTACATTCTTTTAATAGTCTATCGTAATATTATTATTCAGAACAACGTGTTCAGTTGAGAACAAATCATTTAAAAGCTAGACGTTCAGTCTCATCTTTTCTTGAATACAACTCATATCATACGGTTAAAAATTGATCTCACATGACTTTGCTCTAACAAGCTTTAATAATGAGTAACAGTGGTAAAGTTTAGTTCGATCGACACTTAGAGAGTATCAATGATATTGAATTATTTTATAATGACGAGAAAACAGCAGCACATGAATTCTATTGATATTTGTTTTTCTCTTTCAGATATGGAATGTATTTGTTGTCTGATCGACATGGTTGATTAAATAATTACATACTATGAAGAGGTAACATCTTCCGTATCATTTTGTAAGTTCATTTTAAACAGACCACCAATCAATCTAATAACAGTCCTCAGGCGAAAATAAGAACAATCGATAGAAACGATTGCTAAGCCTATTTAGTGAAATTTTCGAAGATGCCGTTGAAATGTAAACGTATGAATCTGTGTAGAGAATTTTTCAATTCTATATTTTTACACGCAAACTTCTAAAGCCTTTCCAAGTTTTAAATCCATATACTGGAAAATGGTTTCGCTTGTTTGCAATAGTAAACGATGGATTATTACCGGGCGAGCTCGAATATTAAATGAAACTACGCCTAAATATAATTTGTACAACTAAATTCTCATGATCAATCTTATTTAGTTATCAAAAATAGATGTTCGCACGGACCTATATCATCCTCTCATTTATTTTTCTGCAAACATGTTGAAAGAGGTCATCGACCCTGTGTCTTGGTCGTATCCGACTGTTTTTGCAAATCTCTCAAAATTTTAACTTTTCATCATCATTCAACGGATATGTTTTTAGTAAACAATATGCATCACACTTTGGTCATATTGTCACAATCGAAATTATGTGTCTTTTCCGTTGTTTTTGCTTTTGTTGTCATTATTGTTAAATGATTCATGTCAATGGTTTAGAAAGAACAGGAAACAATCCTGCAACGTAGGAAAATATTCAACTTGGTCGTTGTCAGCTCTTCTTTAGTTAATTTGATTGAAATATTTTCCTAAAACAATTGAACTCTTCAGATACATATCAATGAATGATTATGACTATATGATGAATCCGCAATAGAAATGAGATTGAAAGGTTCTTTTGATGTAACCATTTTTCCAACCTATCATGAAGATGATACAAGCCTCTTTCCGATCATGCACGATACCACGTCTTTCATCAGTATATTAATTTGTAACTGAGCTATTAATTTCGAGTGAGATTCTCCTTTCTGATGAAGAACTATGTATTTATTTTAGATGAGTATGTTTATCATGGATTGAGTTGATTTTCATACAAGGCATAACTTGGTGTAATGTCGTGACTAATCACGACATAGTACAGGGCTTTTTTTGTCTACTCTTGTTTACTAAGTCTCTATATCATGCATGGGAGTCATGGTGAATACGATGCATAAAAATAAGTAAACATAAGAATTAGATAATCTACCTTCAAATCTACTTTGAATGACATGAGAGGAAAACAAAAACGGTAATTGTGCATTACTGAAGAAAGATAAAACATGAATAGATTATTGATGAATGATTTGAAATCATCACATTGACCTGTTTATATTGTAAATTTCACATAAAAATATCACAATTACCTCCATCATTGTTCTTACATCCTTTATTAGAACTGAAAACAAATATTAGATGCTCTTCAACACATGACAGTACGAAAATGAAAAGTCTTTGATCGCACTTAAATAATGATTCTTGTTAGGTATAAAATATGAAAAACATAACGAATGTCAGGATTATAACATATATTAAACGAGGTTAACTCATTTTTATACCGGTACGGTATCATTTTAATAAATTAAAAATAAAAGAAAGGAAATTCTTTCGGTTTATTCAAGTTTAACCAATTCGATATCAACTTTTTCTGCTAATGGGAGATCTGTATCATTAGCGTATATTAATTGTTCATGACGCTCGATACTTGCCGATAGAGTTATTCCTCCAGGTATAGATTTAATTTGTTCGAAATTCATATGAGCTTTGTTTGGATCGTATGAGCATTGATAGTTCATTGGCATTTGCTGTCCCTTTCCTAAACGTATACTTGTTGAACCCAATTCAATGCATTCGGCATCATATCGAAGTGTATCACGAACAGATACATAAAGTATTTCATCACCATGAAAATTGGTTTGTTCGCCTTTGATTTTTATTTGACCATGAACACAATATTTCGTAATTAATGCAGTCATTGAAATATGTTAATGAACGAATTTTATATAGATGCTGCTGTTTCAGTTTTATTGTTTGTTGAAGAAAAAAGAAAGAGCAACGATCGTCAATTATCGACAAAAAAGAATGAAATCGATTCTCCTGTTTCAAGGACAAGCAAAACACTTTTTTTTCTTCTCCCATTTTAAAAATACCAAAACAAATCGCTTACGAATTTTTACTAAGAACCACTTTACAAGAATATGTCTCTCATTTACTATGTAGAAAAATTTTTCTATGAATAAAATTCACATACAACGGACTAGTATGAACAAATAGAAAAATAATATTCTTTTTTTTTTTGAATTCAGAAAAAAAGAAGAGTCAATACAATTGTGTTAAAATTTGACAATAAAACAACTCTGCAATATTTTACAGTCTTTTGCTTTTTTCCGTTTAGTGCATTGAAGAATATTCACGAATCTTTGGATTTAAAAGCAATGATCTATACGTTTTGTTACTGATATTTATTAGATGATTCCACGAGAAGAACAAATTTATCCAACGAAAAATAAGTAAGAAAATACTTCTGTCAATTAGATTTATGCTTTAGGTTTAGGTTTAGGTTTAGGTTTAGGTTTACGATGATGACGCTGAGGTTGATTTGGAGTCATAGGTAACTCTCTTTGCTGTGGACCATGCCTATGATGTCGATGAGGTGCCACAGCTGTAGCACCTACGGGACCTTTGGTTTCATGTCGAGCCATAGCTTGGGGTGCGCTGGAACCTGTAGGACCAGTTACGTTTGCAGCCGCCAATGCAGCCATACCAGGCATTTTAAGATTAGGGTGTAAACCAGTCCCCATTGGGGGGTTTGATTTTGCACCAATTGAATTACCATGGTGAGTAGACATTAAATTATTCGGTGGTAGCGCTGCATCTATTATTCGACATGGAAGATGATTTCTAGCTAAAGAAGGTATGTGCTTGGACTGTAATCTATGAGATTCGTATGGTATATTGGAGTATTGATGAGAGGTCATACTTTTTTTATTATGTATCTAATACCGTATGAAATAGTATGCCTCTTTTTATACTAGAGAACAGAAAGAGAAAAATATAAAGATAAGATATTTCATCGCCAGTTACGCTTCAATAAGTCAATTAAGGTAGTATGACGGTTGGAAATCGTTGTCAATCTGACTAAGAAGCAAATTAAGGGTTGAAAATAATCATCAACACTCGAATACGCTCAGAATAAAAATATGAATTATATTTTATCTTTTGAAATTATTCATTCATGCTGAAAAGTAATCTTTTCATAGAGTATACCATTATGTGACAATTCAAATGAGTATACTTTAGATTGATGTTTGCAGATTTCAACGTTTTTTAAATAAAAAATGTTTCAATGAGAAATAAAAGGTCATTTTATTTAAAAAATTTAGTAATATTGTGTTTTTATTTTCTCGATCGTATAATAAGACATGTCAAATTATTTGCTGCATGATGATGGGAACAAAACGAAATTTTGTAATTCTATTTTTACAATCTTTTATTTTTTTGATTTGTGTCTTGCCTGCCGGGTACTTAAACTTTATTTTTCAACCACTTCTAACACTGATGACAGAAAACAAAAACAAAAAACATTAAAAAAAGAACAAAACTTCGCATGATGAAATTTTTTATTCATTGTCTTGATATATTTAATGATGCATGGACAAGATTAGAGTCGCTGACGAAGTTTATTCATTAATAATTAACATTTTTATTCCGAGTGAAGACTGTAATATATTAATAGAGTCAGATTCATTATTGGATCTCAACTAAACATTGTAAATGTCTTTCGACTATCGGAGAATATGGTTGATGAATTGATGAGTCAAGTTTTATAAGATCTCAGAAAGAGAATATTATCTTCTATTAACAAAAATTTAAAGATTTGTTTATCATCGGCTGAGAACTATTTATTGTCATAGTTACAACTGTCAATTTTGCTAAAGAATCATACAATCATTAAGAAAGCAAACAATCAAAGTCTCTTGTGAAGTGCATTCAGTCGAGAAACCTTTCTTTAGGATTTCTTGAAAAAAGGACTCATTCTTCTTTCTTTTCTTCATTGAAAAAGTGGGTGAGTTTTAATAATACCTTCATATTATAATTTGCATATGGAAAAAAAACTCATAATTGTATTTACGATTTCAATAGTACTCCTTCAATGATAGCTTTCATCGACAATCACTGATGAAAGGAATTGTTCTATTTGTGCTAAAATTAGACAACATTATTGCTAACAATTCACCAGTGTTGATGATACTTGATACGCACCAGACTAATGAAGAAACTATGAATGATTATTATATGAGAATCAGAAAATCGAATTTGTGTCCTTTTCGACAACTATTTATTGCTCTCTCTCTCTCTCTATATATATATATATATTTATATGCATGATTCAATGGAGATTGACGACTTGGTTCTATGTCAAAGTATTTCAATTAATGAGTGTGCACAATAAATCTGGCTTCGTTAGAAAATCTTAAACATTGTTTGTATCCATTAATATGATAAGGCACTATGATCAACGATAAACTACTTGCAGGAAAATGGTTGATTGTTAATCGAAAAGCTTGACGAAAAGTCAATATAATTTTATTGAAACAACTTTTAAAATATCTATTTGATACGATTATGTCTCATCAAGTCAATGGTGAGAATAATTATCGTTGAATTTTATTTTAGTGTAATTTTATGAATCTTATGATCGAAGTAAGTAGGAAGTATTGTTCTATTGAGGAAAAAACTGACTAGACTCATATAATATGATCCATGAAGAGTAAGTATTGGTCGATAAAAAATGCTTTTTTCTTTTAATTAACTCAGTTGATTTTTACACTTGATCGTAGGTATTACGGAACGTTAGATTATTATTATTTTTTCTGAAGTTATTTAGTCCACTTGATCCTCTAGGTGAAGAGTAAGTATTGTTTTATAGAAAGAAATCGATTTTTTTCCAACTTATTTTGTGAAACTTTATTTTCGAAAAATACACATAAGTAGCTGCACTAGTATGTGTTCATAGGTTGTGTGTTGAAACGAATTTGTGGATTTGAATGCTACCGGTTCATTGAACAACGGAAATTAGTTTCTTTTTCGTTTTTTGAATGATCGCTATTTTTCACGAGAATCCAGAGAAATCATCAGTTCATGCTATTCCTTAAACATGTTGAAAAACTCGCATATAAACTTCGTATAACAGATTAAAATGAAACAAAAGATGAGTTCAATACTTTTTTTTTACTACACTACCGCTGTGAATGTTAATGAATTCTTAAAAATTTCATCTTGTAAATAGTTCGATTTCCAATCGACCAGAGAATTTACTGATTAATCACTCTTTTTGTTTTCATGTGCTCAATTGAAATTAATATCGATGATGATCGATAAAACTTTTCGATTGTGTCGACCATTTTATTGTTTTCAGACAAAAGACTACCAGTACGATAGCGACACGTCTTTTCAATCCGAAGAACACTTTTTACCATCATCATAGAGATGTCCCTCTATGCTTTGATTGGTAATATAACTTTTTAACGTGTATAAGATACTGATGAAAAACACAGATAAGAATAAGGTTTCATTTTTCTCTTGTCTGTGCACATACTCTTTAGGTAAAATCTAACAATTATTATTGAATTGTTGTCAAGTAATAGATCGTTACCAAGACTTGTACGCCACCCGCATATAAACTTCTTAACTGTACATATTTGAGTGAACTTTAATTTCAGATAGAAAACTAAAAAATGAATCAATATTTTACAAATACAAAGCCAATTGATGAAGGAATGTATGCTGATGAAACCGGTGGAGTTTGCGATGATTACGATGATGATATGGGTGTTGGTAGTGGTGAAGCATTGATGCGTATTGATTCATCATCATCGGTCGGTTTTATGTCACATCATTTATCAATGATACCAACAGAAAAAGTAGTTCATGGAGATTTTTTTAATGATTTCGGTGATCTTTTCGACACAGACAATTTCGTACTTAATACATCAACTACAGGACATGCAACAGCTTGAAATATTTATCTATTTGTCTATACGTATATATAGTTGTTTATTTGTTGATAAATACAAAAGAAAAAAGAATAAAATGCATGAGCTTAAACGAGAAGATACGACATGATTTTATCTTTTAAATTCAGTGATCATGTTCTTTCTATGAATGAATAAAATTAATTAGACTAAAAAAGATTTGAAAGTTTGAACGGAGTACTATGCAAAGTTTTAAATGAAACGATTCATTTAGAAGAGTTTACAACGTTTCGGTTCATCGATAGTAAATAATTGATAGTACACCTCAATGGTTAGTAACTAAATTACGATGTGTTTTGCTGATCTATAATTATATTTTTCAGCCAAAATCTTGTCATACTGTTTGATGCTTTCCAGAGATCGATACATTGGGAGTATCTACAAATGATAAGAAGCGTCACTTCAATGAAAAGCTAGTCCAATTTTCTGAAATTGCAAGTGCTCATAAATGTACAATAATAAAGAGCCAACGTTTTTACCTAGAATAGTCTAATTATATTCTAATTAAACGACATGTCAGTACTGAGAAAAAAAAAAAATAAAATAATTATTTACGTATCATAGTATAAATAAAAATTCCACAGATATCAGTTGGACACTCAAGCACTGGATGTAGTTGAGAAATATTTTTGAATTGAAATCTAGCTAATTGTGTTACGAATCGAAAAATAGTGATGATGCACAATGCAACAAAAATATTCGTTCATTTTACAATTCTACTAATTACGATGCATGATTTAATATGCGGTAGTACGATGGCATCAATGTGAAAGTTTTCAAATATTCGGTGAACATCGATTATTGTTTTTTCTGGCATTGAACTTCGAAATTATCATTGGTAGGATTCTAGTTGAGCTTAAAATCATTTAATTCACTGAGGTTCGTATCAATTTTTTGAAATGAATGAAACTCGGAAAGAGTATCGTAATAATGTGATGATACTTTGCATACATATGCGAACGCATATTTTATCAACCAGAATTGATTTCTTTTCTAAATATGAATGTACAAGCGAATGAATCATCAGATATTCTATAGACATATAGTCTTACTACTAATTTTTTCTGTTTTGTGATACATCAAATATGTGAAGAATATTATCTTAGACTTTGTTTTCCTTTGAAATTGAATCCTTCAAGATAATTGATATCGTAAATCAGTCAACAATCGACACAGATTGTTCGTTTCCCATATAGAACCTATTTAAAGAACTGCCATTTGATTATGTGTGAGAAAGAACAACTATGTCTAGAATATTCGCTTTCCTATTGATTCTATTTGTTGGCGGTATTACAGCTGATGTACACAAATTAAAAACACGATCGAATTCTAACTCACACGCGATCTCATCAGTGTATCGTGCAACTAAAAGTCTTGACTGGTGTCCACAATGTATCAGTACTTTCGATGATTTAATTCAAGTTGTACTTGATATTATTCTTCAATTTGGTATTGTGGATACATGTGGTCATCTGTGTGATCTTGTTACCGAAAAGTCTGGTTCTGAAATTCTCGGCTTTATTTGTACTCTGGGGTGCGACGCTTTAGGTCTGGAAGAATTTTCTAAATTTATGCAAAGTGCCGATATCGATCCAATTTTTTATTGTGAAACCATCAAATTGTGTCCAAGTAAATGAAATTATACATATGGGTGGCAAACATTCACGTTTGATTTTGATATTTTTTTTCTTTAGTCAATGATAATGGTGATGCTAAATTTAAATCATTTCTCATTCTTCCACCACGTGCTCAAACCGGGAGTACAATTGATGTCGATATGGTCTTTGTAACGAAGAATGGAACTGGTACTGGTGAAATGGTTATTATGATTCAAACAGTCGATAAAATTCCACTCGCTTCCGGTTTCTTAATTGAAGCTAAAACACCGGGTACCTATGGTGAACGTATTAGTATTGATACTACTTCTGATCCAGACTGTGATCCTACCCAAGGTAAACATAGAATTCTTCTCTTGTCTATTTCTTGAATTTATTTGAAATCATTAATATCTATCGAACAAAAACTGTGTGTTTGTTTTTGTAGGTCAATGTGAATTATGGCTTGAAGGCACTTACAATGTAACAGTTATGATTTGTAACGGACAATGTGGTTCACATCATCCTCATACAGCGCTCTATGATATCAATCGAGGTTCTTTCACGCTCTTTGAATAGTAATCCATGACCTCTCTTAATATTGAAACTTGATTGTACACTTTAATGCATAATTTATTATGCTCGATAAATTCTCAGCACAGTTACGCACTGCTTTTCCTTTTCCTTTAACAATATTCGTTCGCCCGACTTATAAAGGTTATTCTATTCGGGACGGAAGGTAGGAGAAAGTGGGGCACAGATTAGACTTATCAAATATTTGACTTTTTTTGTTTTTTTTTGTACACCTTCGAAGTAGTTTCGGAAAGGAAATGGATTTTAAAATTTTGTCCATTGTTCAGTGGATAAACTAGTGTAGAAAATTCTTGCTTTGCAATCCAGGCATATTTTAAAGTATGAAATCTTTTGATATCATCATTCATGTTCATAGGTGTCATAATTTCCATTGTTGTTTAATTTAACCTTATCGATAGACTGATGAAAATTAAAATTCCTCTTTCTTTAGTTCATCACAATTGTATGCTTGAATATCAGTAAATAATATCAAAACAATTCTAGTATGTTTTTGTATGATTTTTTTCGACAGAAAAATACATACTTGTCTACAAGAAGAGTCGAAATACGTTAAGAATAATTTCTCAATTTCAGTATCTATCAAAATCACATTTTTGTACATATCTCATCAATAGAGCTAATACTACATATCTGTAATCATCCGTTATGTGTTCGAAGATTGGGCCTTGATTGATTTGATGCTTCTCAAGATTGTTATTTTCAATTTCTTTCATCAACATCTCTTTTACATATACGGCAATCGCATATTTCGATTCGTTGAAAAGTGTATCCTCAAACTTGTCAATAAATATTACTCTATGAATTGGGAACGAAGAACATCTTGGCCTCGTTTCCCTTATTCAATATCAAATATTTCTGGAATATTAGTAACTATTGACTAACATACGCAGAAGATGCTTTATTTAACGTTTTATAAGAGAAGAATCCTGTTTTGTGTTTTGTCTGCTTGAATCTATTTAGTGATTGACTTCTGACAAAGGCAGCGTTGAATGTATGATTGTTTGAAAAATTAAAATTGGTGAACTAACTTGTCGTGCGGTGTCAAATAAAAATACGATTCTAAAAAAATAACGAAATCCAGTATTTCTTCCGGAAGAGATGCTTGAAGAAATAAAGTTTTAGAAAGAAATATCACAAATATTAATTGTTTCAGTCAAAATCAATACTTTATGACGAGGATAAAAATGATTTTTATGCAAACATCTATTCTATTAGATTTATTGTTAATCGTCGAATAATTGATCAAAACTTAGAACCAAGAATAGGAATGTGTAAATATGATGAATGATTTTCGTCTTCGACTCTATTACAAACATAGATAATATGAAAAGGAAGAAAAATGTTCAACGGAAATATTAGTTTTCACTCATTCTAGAACATGAGATTGCATGAAAACGAGAAAATTAATTAAGTAATTACATGAAAAAAAATGATTCTCTTCGAATATTTATCTATTTTTATTGTTAAAGATTAATCTCATATTCGATACGAATTAGCTGTTCGGACTAGATCGATGAAAAATTCATTGTATTTATTTTAAATAGTTCAATCGAAACTTTTCTTTTACAGAAGTTGTAAATTTCTCCAGCATGAGACATTCTTTTTCAAATGTTTACATGATACTTATCAATATCTAGTTGATATCTATATTGATGATAACTAACGCCATGTAAAAATTGAGCTCTGCAATAATATCTTGACGTGGAAAACGTCTCAAATAAAAGTATACTTAAATTTGAGCTATTCTTACGATTTCAACACATCTTGAACTTCAGTTTATGAGTCTCACTATACTAGTATTGACTTCATGGATCTTAAAAACCATGATCAATCACAACATAATTTGTAGGAAAAAAGAACTTCAATCTAAATGCATTCACAGTTCACATTTTGAACTGATGACGAAGAAAGTTACAAGAACCCGATCGACATCAAACGAGCTAAAGACTACATGCACGGTTATTTAAATTCTTATCCGAAAAGCTTAAAAACTGTCGAACTGTAAAATTTTTCCTTACACAAAACAAAAGTGGTTCATTTTCAAATTCTCTTTTAGCATTTTACGTCGATAGATTTGCGCTATGATCCACACAATGAAAAAGGAACTATCAGAGTACGTAAAAAACTTCAACATGTGTAATTCTATGGCGGTGAAAATTCTAAATATTGCTGAGATTTAATTGAGGAGATACTCAACAAAATCATACAGATTGAAATCCACGCATGGATATACCATTCACACCCATAGACAATGAAGTTTGTAAATAGTTGTTGCAGAAGCAGTTCATGTCAATACCTTAGATGATATTTGTAATGTATTTCAATGATTTTACATTTCAATGTTCTTATGTCTCATTGAGACAACTTGTCGTTTCATTAGATTACAAAAGATGAACATTTTGAATCGAAAATTAGACAAGAAACATATGCATCAAACGAGAAATATACAGTTAACTTGTAAGTAATGCTTTTTGATTGTTGTTTCTATTTAATTCAATTTGAAAATAAAATTATCAGCGACGTATAAATATATGATCGTCTGTTTCAAGTATTTACTATCGCCTCCATCTTGATAAGCGAACTACTATAATAAAAGAAAGATAAAAGTCCAGCATTATTATTAACTAGGGAGAATTGATTTTTTTTCACTTTAGTTTCTTAACAGTATGTTGCTACTAGTGAATCATGGCAATTGAAGAAGACTAACTTCAGAAGTATATTCTGTGAATTTTGACAATTTTCTACTTTGAGTATTCAATGTTGTATAAGCATTGAAAGCAAATAAGAAAAGCTAACAAATTAAAATCAAATCAAGATTGTAATCCACTGAAAACCAAGGCTGCAGAATCTGCCGGAAAAATGGAAAATTTCCCCCCACGACAATTTTTTTTCAAAACATTTCCCCCACTATAAAATTCAATAATAAAATAAGGAACTCATGTTTAAGACGTATCTGTTAAAAAACAACAACTTGAAACATTGCAAACACACGTTAGAAAAAAAAGAATATTATTATACATTGTCGTTTGGTTCAGGTAATCTTCCCACTTGTATCTTGCACAAACCCAGCTCAAAAAATCTGACATAAGATCTTATGTTGTACACGCAAGATCTTGCATATGAACGAAATCTTTCAAGAATCTGACAAAAAAATTCGTCGTCTCTGACATCTTACATCAGATCATACTATATTTTCCTCGAAAGATCTTACATTCACTTTATTTGTATTAAAAACTTTAGTGATATTTTGAGAGGATAATTAATTTTATTGAAATACTACTATGGTATATCACATATAACAGAATCTTTCAAGAATCTTCTAATGCAATCGTACGTAAGAAGTCAGAGACGACGATTTTGAGTACGTTTTTTCATCGGATCTTATAAGGTCAGATATGATCAGATATAAGATCCTTGTAAGAACTTTTCATCAGATTGTTCGACCTGGGAACGATTTAAAACAACTGAACCCGGAGAAACAAGCTTCCAAGCTTGATATTGTTCNATGACTTCTTCATCTAATGAATCATGCTGTAATGAACAGTTATTGTGTATGTGTCCTTTTAAAATTGACGCTGCTGATTCACAAACTGCTTCGCTTCTAACTTTTAATATCATCAGGGAGTAAAAGTATAAAAAATCATGAATACCATCGGCTAGCTTTTCGTTGGTATAAATGTTTTTATTACTTTCGATGTAATTATTTTTCCGTCGGTTGTCCAAATACCAAATGTATCTTTATCAGCAATTTCAAATAAACATCTTCATTTCCAGAAAAAAGTCCAAGATCTGATCAATGCATATATAATTTAGCAAGTAAGATTCGCTTTAGAATGCTGTAAAATATTTTCCCCTCCTAGTCTAGAAGGGAAAATATATTTTCAAGGAGGGAAATATTTTTCCAAAAATTTCCCCCACTCCCTAGGTTTTCAAAATTTTCCCCCCACGGCCGTGGGCGCACACGGGTAGATTCTGCTCCTCTGCTGAAAACTATATGTGACTATTTTACCATTAGTACGTTTTGTTTTTCAAAACGAAAAGTCCATTATTTCAACCGATTGGACAGCTTGTACGTTTCTCAGTAAAAAATATATTTATGTGACTTGCATCTTAGATTGGTTAAATCTGAATTAGTTTAGAAGTTCATGCTAAAAAAATGCATAGGACTTTTACATTGTTAATTCTTATTTTTATTGGAATAGCTTCTGCCTCGAGAACATCTAATAATCAACGAAAAACAACTTTCATATAGCAGTTCAAGTTTCATTCTAGCAATATATATTGTTGATCTCTGTCTATCATGCATAATTGGAGCTGTGGAAATCGTCAACATTGTACTCAGCTTGATTCACGATGAAGGCCTTGTTCAATCATGCAATGATTTATGTGGAGCTCTTGCCAATACAAAACAGGTTCAGTATTTTTCGGTGATATGTGTGATGTTGCATGTGAAGCGTTTGGTATTGCCGAATTCGCTAAACTACTGATTAGAGCTGATATTGATCCAATTTATTATTTTGAACTTGTTAAACTTTGCCCACGTAAAGGATAAAAACTAATTTTATTATTCTTGTAAAATATTTGACGAATGATGTCTCTTGATCTTTAGTACATGATAATCGGGATGCTAAATTTACGAATTTCGTTGTTATACCTAAGAGTACTCCGAATGGTTCAAAATTCATTATCGACTGTTCTTTTGTTAGTGTCAATGGTACGAGTACAGGCACCATTGATATTGACATTGTTGATTCTAAACATCGATCAACTGCTAGTGAGTACTGGTTCGAAGCAAGAGAGACTGGTATATGTCCAGAGAAAACGGGTCTTGTAGCGTTAGTTACACCCAATTGTGATCAGATAATTGGTTACAGAAACTTTACTCGCTTGGAAATCTAACAGCTTCACTTTTGTATTTTTTTCGCAGAGATTAGCGATGGTTGGCCACTGGGTACTTACAATTTCACTGCACGGTTCTGCAATGGTGTTTGCGGTTCATGTCATCCACATACGTCTATATAGGATATGGCTAGAAGCTCCTTTGAACTTACGAAAAAAACAAAGTTTTTCTTTGTGAAATAAAATTTCTAGAAGCAAACCCATTTAGTATTGAGTATATACGTTATTCATGAGTAATAATAAAAGCAAAAAAACGATATCGAATTGCAACTAGATTTTATGAAAAATCTTTCGAAATGAAAAAAGACATCAACGATACAATTATTTCAATCGATAGAAATCAAATCATGTGTAGTAGAACTTCAACTCTTTATTTGTAGAATATTCCGAGCAGAGCTCTACAAACTATTCAAATAGATATTTGTGAATAGATAGAAGAAGCTCTGCACAGAACTGATTTATAAACAAAGATCATTCGATTGAAAGTGAACAGCAATCAATCAAAACAACAAGAACATAATTCGATCGACCTCACTCTTAATAGAGATCCTCAACGATGAGACTTGCTTCGTTAAATCTATAAAGTTTTTAATTGAAAGTATGTGAGCTCATTAGAGAGTGTCTGATAATGATGTTTCACTAATCTAACGATACTCTTTAATTCCGAACTAAATTTGTATAACATAATCCTATGAGTTACGAGAAGCATGAAATCAGACAAAAGCAGCTAGGTTGTGCCAATCGCGAAATAACTGATTTGTTGTAATTTTAACAATGATGGTATGACTTGTCTGCAAGAATCGTGTGACAATATTTTGACCTGAAATCCCTTCCGTATATGACCTACTTATAACTAGATTGCACTCTTCTCGAAATCGTCAATTTCACTCATAGTCATTTCTTGAAATACTAGAGAAGCTAATGTCTCTGTAGGAAACGATGAAATAAAACTTCACTATTCATCGAGTGAATAAGTTGCTGAGCTTCCTTTTTCATGTACTTCCAGTTACAAGTAAAGAATGTGTATGTTAATGAAATTTAGGTCGAAATAAGATCATTCAGCTTGTTTTCACAGATCATGCTACAAACTAGAATTTCAATCGAACAACTATTCTATTTTCATGGAGACATTAGTACTTTTATCCTTGAAATTTACACCATTGAATCAAGTAAAAACATTTATTCGGCGAAATTTAATAACGACGAATTCATTTGACTTTTAATTATTGAAAATACGTCTATTGAATGTCTAAAAGTATTGTTTATCAACGTATTGATTTCCCTCTTCAAGACATGAATCAGGCTACGTCTTCGTTCATTTCCATGCAAAGCATATCTCTCTCTTTCAATCAGTGACACTGTCTTTTAATAAGAGCGATGAAATCGATGAATAATGATGAGTAATAATTAGTTAAAAGAAAATAACCGTTTCACTAAGTTTGACCTCGAAATTCATCCTTATTCTTAGTACAAAAGTCGAAATAATACTGAGAATCTGGCAAAGTGTGTCTTTGGACTTTCAATAGTGATTCATCTGTTTCAAGAAAATTTACCTAGCAATATATATTTTTCTCTCATACGCATATGATAAGATTAAATCAAAATGGACAGCATTACTTTGAATGCCTTGTTAATTTTGTCGAAGCGAAAAAAAAGAAAAGACGACTCGTGAAACTATGACCATTTGTGTAGTATCGATGTAAATCGTATGCACATATACAGCATCTGGAACAGATGACTATTTTTCCATGCGAGCAATATTTATTTGAGCTGCGTTTCTTGTATTCGTATTGTAGAAGCAATGTACAAGGCTCTTATTTTCGTTCTTGTTGCCACTATTGGCATTGCTAACGCTGGAAGTGTTTTCCGCGTTACATCACACAGCATTCGTCGAGTTGAAACAGTTTTTCCACAACCACGTCTTGATCTCTGTCCAACATGTATCAAAGTTGCTGAGCAATCAATCAATATTTTACTCAATTTAATTTTGGACAGTGGTATTATTGGCACATGTGGTACATTATGTCAAGCCCTAGCTGACAAAACTGGCTCACAACTTCTTGGTACAATCTGTGATTTGGTTTGCGATGTTGTTGGCATTGATGAATTCATCAAATTGATTGATGCAGCTGATCTAGATCCAATCTGGTATTGTGAAATTGCCAAGTTATGTCCAGGTAATTATATTCTTTCTGTTTTCCATATGACCAACGGAAATTAAAATGCGGGTTGTTGCTCCCTTTAGTTAATGATAATGGTGATGCCAAAATTAGCAAATTCTCAATTGCACCAGCAAGTGGTCGTCAAGGTACAACATTTTCCATTGATTTAACTTATGTTTCTTTGAATGGAACTGGTACTGGTGAACTTGACATTGATATTCACTGTCCTGATAAAATTCCACTCGGTGCCGGTTTCTTAGTGGAAGCTAAACCAGCAGGTACATACAACGAACGAATTACTGTTAAAGCTGAACCTGATCCAGAATGTGATCCTACACAAGGTAAGATTTCTTCATAAATACTATTCCAAACGATTGCTTTATTTGTCTTGAATAGAACCCTGTGAAGAATGGTTACCAGGAACTTATAATGTAACAGTTCAAATTTGTAATGGTGAATGTGGTTCAAAACACCCACACTCAGCTATCTACGATACAGGTCGAGGTTCATTTCAACTTACTAAATAAACTATTTCTTGGTGTTCCTTTCGATATTTTGCAATAAAAGTTGGCATTCTAATTATTGCATATTTAAATTGTTTTATTTTTAAAAATAAACTTATTTCATATTCTGATTAGGAGAAACATATACCTTGAACTAATGACATATATAAAGCATATAAAAACATTTTTGGAATTAATGGATTTAGAAGCTTTTATCAATCGATAATTCCTATCGGGGTCATTAAATATCGATCAGCAATGCTTAAGGCTGGTAGTGCTCAAGTGGCACAAAAAAATTGAAGTATCAGTAAATATTGATTAGGATCTAGAGATAAATTGAATACATGTGAAATAGAGCAGATGCTTTTGTACATAGAGTAGAATTTATCTTATGAAAAGAAAAAACTGAAATTAACTACAATGTAAGCGTCCACTCTTCTTTAAATGTGGCATTTCATTTGTTCGAAACTCATCTAAAACATACTTTTCCGGTTAAGGAGTAGTGCTACATGATCAAATTACAATTAGGCTTGTGCGAAATAATAGTGTATTGATAAGAAATATACGAAAAATAACTGCATGATTCTATTCATGTTCTTCAATGGTGAAATCTTGTCTTCTCATAAAAGCAACCCAGTCAGATATACCGTATGGCACATAAAAAGCTTGACGAACTCTATGAAAAGCTATATTTAGATTTCAAGATAGGACAACAAACAAATAAGTATGACTTGATGGGGACTTTGCATTTGTGGCAAATTCAAAATGATGATATCGCTATCATCAGTTTAGTGGTTTAGCGGTATGGCAGTATAGTGGTGACAGATCTCTTTTAAGGAGAGAGAAAGAAAAACAGAGGCATTAGGGTGTCAGGGAGGAGAGAAGCAGAGAATAGAGAGAAATGGGAGAGAGATCAAGGGTACTCACTCACCCCCCCCCCGCCTTCATGATTTTCTCTCTTTACCTCTCACTCGCACATTACCTGCACTTTTTCTCTCTCCCCTAATCTGTAGATACCTGTATTGTCCCATATTCATTACTTTTTAAACAAACTGAATTTGCAGCAAAATCAAATTACTCATCTTATGTATTCATCTCGATAAAAATGAATATGAATATATATATACAGTGACTCGAGAGATTATCGATACGTTTATTTTCTATTTTTCTCTCACAAAGTTCAACACCACGAGGTATCTCTTTCATGATTCTGGAGATTGATAAAGTTCTGCATTCGATTCAACTTGTCACTGAATCGGAAACCAAAACTTGCATTTTTCAATTTGTTGAAGGCTTTTTCAACCTGTGTTTTAACATTACCACCGGGAAGAGTGCAACATTCTAAGCAAAATAAGTGATCGGCGAGATTACCACGACTCACCATTGAAAAGTTACGGATATCACAAAAATAAGAAAAATAGTGAAAAATACTATGAAACCACTAAAAAACCGTGTTTTTTTGTATCTTTGTGATATCCGTAACTTTTCAATGGTGAATCGTAGGAATCTCGCCGATCACTTATTTTGCTTAGTATGTTGCACTCTTCCCGGTAGTAATGTTAAAACACAGGTTGGAAAGCCTTCAACAAGTTGAAAAATACAAGTTTTGGTTTTCGATTCAACGGTTTTTACATATTTTAATGACCTCGTAACGTGACAAGTTGAATCGGATGCAGAACTTTATCGACCTCCAGAATCACTAAGGAGATACCTCATGATGTTGAAATTTGTGAGAGAAAAATAGAAAAAAAAACCTTCTACTCATAATTTTTCAAGCCACTATACATGTACGTATAGAACATAGACGGATATACAACGGTGAATAACTGTCTTAATTTTCACCCTATACTCCATCATTACGTTTTACGAATCGTGTTCTTCGCTAAAAAGCAGCCATCATTTTTCACACGAAATAGTCTACACTTTCTGATATGGCGGATTGTACCGACGTCTTTTGAAGTTATATATCGTTTTACATCTTTTTCGATTGTTCACGGTGTCGCTGTGTTAGGCCACGGATACACACTAATTCACACACTGAATAATGTTAACTGCTTACTGTATTCTTTGAAATCACACTCGATCAGGGTAGAATCCGTGATCACAAAGCTTTTCATTTAAACGGAGTCCGATCTTCACGCTTCTATTTTAGATGTTTCTATATGTCAGCAAAAGACAAAAACAAAATTAAAACGAAAATTGAATTTCGTTAGAGAAATGTCTTGCCCCACCCAGGTGAATGAATCCTATACCGAATCCGATCGGATCCTACGATCCGATGAAATCTTATGGGAATTCGGGTTGTAGAAACAGTAACGGATCCGACGGAAGAAACCTATTTTCTTATTTGAGTACGAATAAGCATTTAAACCCAACAGTAGAGGCCTGTCTGATCACACGATGAAATCCAATCGGATTCCGATAGTAGGATTCGATAAAATCCAACACTAGGGATCCGAATCAGGAATCCGATGGGATTTCATCGGATAAGAGAAACTCCGATAGAAACATGATCGGATCCAATGGTGGGAATGATTCTCCTGGGCAGATTATATCTCAACTAATTGTATTGTATAGAAAAGGCTAATTACCCAAATAAATGAATTCAATATCGAATCTGAATCAATTATTCGACTAGTTATTAGTGTCTGATTACAGCATGAGAGTTTGACCAGATTCCATTGTTGGATTTAATAGGAATCTGACAATCGAATTTGATAGTGTCAACATTGGGTATTAGAATATAGATGCGAGTGGAGGTATGTCTACTGTTCCTACACAAACACCAACTAATATTCACGTCCTCTAAAATAGTGATCCACGTTCACAACAAAAAACTATGACTTGATACGCAGAATAGCATGCATGCAAGATATTATTTTATTTTAAAAGCAATATTTCGAATGATTAAATACAAATTCAAGAAGAATCTTATGAATTCTTACCTATAGCATCAACGACAATCAGTGAACAGAAAGAATAAAAATGTTATAGAATTAATGAAGGAAAAACTCTGGATACTCTTTTGAAATAATTGATTGTTGTATATGTTTCTTCGTATCTCATTAATGTAGATTTTGATACCACAGATGATTGATATTGCTGACCCGTACCATCTAAGTTATACTTTGGGTTTCATTCAATTAATTTGTTTTTTAAAATTGAATAAACTATATGATGTATGCCAGATATATGTATAGATATACTGCTTATCTCCGTCCTCAAGTTGCCAGCGAAGATTTTCGATAAACATCATGTTTTACGTATAATACATCTGACCTTTTTTTCTTTTCGTCTTTGCCCATCTACGAGGGTTTATTAATAAATACTATCATTTTATTATTGTTAAACTTTCTTTTATCAGATATTTAATCTTTATTGAGTAAAGCAGAATGTATTTTTAACGTAATGGCCAAGAAGAAAGTTGGTAAATGTGATTTGCTGAATAATGCATTGTTGAGATGTGTGCAATGTTTTTGGAAAATATCTGTCTGTCTTCCGAGGCATGGTGTGTCAATAAATTGCCGTTTTTGTCTCTAACGTCACGTAAAATTCGATGTTCAAATATTTTCACAATGAAATATTCTAATTCCATTTATTGCGTCTCAATATCTACGTCGAGTTTTTCGATGCATACATGTTTGCTCATCCTCTTCTACATTCGATCTTCTTCGTTTATTTCTATTTTTTGAACATTATTTTAAACTGAGTACATATTTTCTTCTTAGGGCGCATCGTGAAGTCTGTGACGATTTTTCTGATTTTCAAAAACAAGCACGTTAAATGTTAATCCATTGAGGCTGCGAAAAACAACCAGGGACTAGATCAGATCGAATTTGGACTGTTGATTGAGAAACAGTATTCTTGAAATCGTCGAAAGAATGCACTCTAAACAAATAGTTTTTTTACTAAACCCCTGATAAAGATTCGGCAGATTTGAAAATGTATCCAATTGCTTCCCGAAGCTTGAAAAGAGATTCTTCAGGTCTAAGAAACCTTTAAAGATTCTTCTCCTGTATCTCGATAAATTTTTACCCATTCAGAAATATCACCTATGAACCTTTAAATTTAAATGAATTGTAGAATTCGTCTGACTAGCATATGAATTCAAAAGAGAAACTAGTTTTACTAGTTTTTGTGCCCTAATCAATAATTGTAGTCTCTCGAAAATGATTGAATTTTGCAGGGATCATAAGCAAATATGCGAGAAATTTCTGTATCGGGCAGGAAAACACGAAAAATTATTTCAGACATCAAAGCTGTATTTTGATCGAAAATTGTCTTAATTTTTCCTGATGCTTTCTCAATGATTACTGTCAAGAACAACAGAAAGTACCAAGAATCCTCTAAGAAGAGTCCAGAAAAGTTTCGATTAGAATATTGTTTCCATGTTTCGTTGATTTTCGGCATTCTTCGACGAGAACCGGTTCATGATTCTCGACCCGAGTAAGTGTCACTACAATTAAACATTACTATTAGAAGATTTTGAATAAAAATCGAATTGAACTGAAGTAGGCTGTAGAAAATGAAATGATCAGACGAGACAGATATAGATCGAAAGTTTTGTTTCGTACTGCACTGTTTATTTTAGATGATTTGTTTTTCTACCACTGGTGTTGGCAATAAAAACCGCCCAAGAAAAATTCTAAGATAATCTAACTGATCGAAGTTTGTAAAATTCGTCACGTTTGTGATTATAATTAGGTCTATGTTCTTAGATTTTCAATAGCCAATTCTCTATTCTTAGCGTTGTCGGATTTATTTTGTTGGTTGTAACTGCAAATGTTATACAGTAAACAAAGTTTCTCTGTACTTAAAAATTTCTATTTTATCTGCGTTTCTTTCTTGTTTTCTGATTGATTCATGCATAATTGTACTACCGATTATTATTGTATTATATATTTTGTTCTTTTTCAATTATGGGAATACTCAATTTTAATGGCTCTCATCAAGAAATGAATATGTCCGTATAAACAGTTTGTGCACACGGACTAAATTATCATGACAACTATAAGAATTATGTAATAATCAACATAAAAGCCACGATTTATGGATATTATATTTGAAAGAATCGAAAAATATTAGCAATTAATATTCATTTTTTTACCGATTGCACGAGCATAGGATTTATTATATTAATCATGATGCTTACCTTACAAGAGTAAAGAATGAACGAATCCCGTTTTGTTGCCACGCATATCATTGTAAGCTGGCTCGCTGCAAGAGGTCGAAATCCACATTCACATTATCATCCAAATTCTCATCAATGATGTCTATAGTGAAGGGAGCGAACACAATGAAAAAGAATATATCTGGAGCTGATAATGACAGTATACTATCTGCTCGAATGATTCGACTAATAGTCTAGAGCAATCAACAGAGAATGAATATCAATGATATTTTGTCGGATTTTGAGATCTCTAAATAATGCTCCTCACTTAATTGTTTTACATATTGGGAGAAATTGGAAGGAGAACAGGAAGGAATTTAGTTGAGCAGTACAATAATGTGAATGATTAAATTTTCATCGACGAGGACGTTATTGTGCCTGGGAATGAAAATTCTTCAAATAATAATCTGAATAAGATCGAATCACGAAAGGAATACCCAACGAAACGAAACGAACGAGCGAATGATCGAATTTAATTTTACGCTGATTTATCGGCTAATAAAAATATTTCACAGCACCATCTATTAAATACTCGTGTTTCTCTTTAAGACATCGAGTTACGTATCTCATCTGATTTTCACTCACTAAAAAGAGAATAGCTTGACCAAAAACGGTATCCTGGATTTATTCATTTCTGAATATGTTTAAATGAGGGATTAAATAGTCAGTTAAAAACAGTTTCCTATCGGAAACTTTGAAAATTTGGGGAAAAGATCGTGTCGATGTAAAAATGACAACATAGAGTATGTATACTTGGATATGAAAGAGGTAATACTACTTACATTGATAGTGCTATCGTTATTGACGAAATGTGTTTGGTATACGTACATATATAGCCTGAAATGCATTTAATAGATAGTTTCTTCCAAGCATAAAGATACACAAAAATCTGGTCATGAGTGTATGGCTATTTATTGAGCAAAACTGCAAGATCCTTATCCAAATTCGAATATTCAGATGTCGGACAGGCCCAAGGAGACCTACACTCTAAAAAAAATAAGCACTTTACCGAACCCCCCAAAAAGGTTCGGTAGATGACAAAAAGCTTGCAAATGTGTTGAACGTTCCAAAAAAAGAATAAAAAAACATACGGAACCT
>OENT01000065.1:39591-76346 GCA_900239685.1 Rotaria macrura | reverse complement strand
AGGTTCCGTATGTTTTTTTATTCTTTTTTTGGAACGTTCAACACATTTGCAAGCTTTTTGTCATCTACCGAACCTTTTTGGGGGGTTCGGTAAAGTGCTTATTTTTTTTAGAGTGTATAAACCATCGATGTCCATCCCTACAACGCCACGTTCGTTTTACAATACATTTCAAAATTTGATAGATTTTCACGCGATTCAAGTGTCCAAAAGGGTAACACTGAGGCACTGTAGGTGAATCTCATGGATTCATACCAACAGTTCGGAGTTATTGCAGTGATAGCAGAGAATTTCGGAAGATTTGATGAAAACAGCCGTGGCAGACGCAGATTTTCAACCACAATGGGCATCTTTGCTAATACACCCATTTTCTGTCTCGTTATTCACTAAAAGTTAGGAAAACAGCGCGAGATCTATCGTATTTCAAACATATAATAGCGCTTTAATTGACAGAGTAGGGAATAAGTGGTGACTACTTGAGTTTCATAAGACAGAATCACACTGTAATTGCCTAAGAGAATGGACTAAAACCAACGGAGAAAAAACAGAGAAATAATTCAATAAAATGCTTGAGAATTTTTTCTAGGGGACATTAATAGTTAATTCATACTAAGATTATTCACGAGTTCAAACAATATTCTGAACAATTTTATTGCAAATACCATGATGACAAAAATTTTCTATCAATCTCCAACAGATAGAAGGCGATAAAGTCAGTAAATTTTAGTCCTTATTCATAGATTTGATTTAATAAGTTATAGTTAAGTACTATATATATAATTTTAAATCATGCAAGAAGGTTTTGATATTTGCTTGAACAGGAGTGATTTTCGGTATGTTACAGTTATACGGACGAACAGTAAACATGTATCCACATTCATAACACACGTTGACGACTTCTAACGCAAGATTGAGTGAATTTTCTGTTGGATTCCATCGGGAAAAGCATGAAATTCGACGTAGGAATCTGTAGATCGTATCTGACTGTCGGTTTTGCTTGGAACCTGATGAATCCGGTCACTGAGTCTGTTCATCCGACTTTTGCTCGCAAGTTTTTCAAAGTTTCCCATGCTTTTCTGCGAAACCCCGCCCATACTTCTCGCTCTGGGAAGACAAGATCTCTAGTTTTCCTCGTTCGAAAAAGCAAGTAGATGAAATCGCATCGAATTTCAAACGCAAGATTTCTCGAGCTATTTTCATCGGAGCATACCGTTCTGTAGTTAACCGTAAATTTGAGGTTACAGGTGAATTTTTATTCTTGAATTTTGACAAGCGGAGCTACAGTTTCGAGAAAATATATTGTACTGTACATGGTGCCCGTATCAAATAAAATCATGTGTAAAATTGACCTAAAATCGACTTTCTCCGAATCGTAGCTATTTATACTTCTCTGCTATTTTCTAATACTCAAACCTGAGCCACTTACGCTTATGACGAATGCCCTTTAGTAAATGGATCAGTTTTTGTATTCTTTTTTGTTGAGGTAGTTCAGATCTTGTTTATCGGCTCCTTACGTTATTCGACAGAGAACTCGTCCTTATTGTAGAGACCTGTTTACTTTTGCTTTGAAATAGGTTTTTCTTATTGTCGTGAAATTCAAAACCCTTATACGAACTCAGTTGTAGAACTGTGACGATAAAAAAGATGACAAACTGAAAGAAATTTTTTAACAATCGTCCAACTTAAATCTCAAACACGCTACAACATTGTACGTAAAGTTTTACACTTTTTGATGTATTTCTTAAAATTCATAACAATATCTGTTTGACAGATATGCGTCGAATTGTTCTTTCTCATACGATGACGCACCAAATCTGAAAAAAGGAGAAGAACAATCGATCTTTCTCGTATATTTCAATATTTCTGTACTGTTCTTGTTTGCTATAGTTTCATGTTTCACAGTGAACATATTAACAAGTGTATTTTAAGATTTTAAAGTCCTAACCACTGCATAGAAAACATTTTCATACATTATTTATGTTCGATGGAAAATCAGTATTATTTCTTTCGCAATGAAAATTTTGTAATATATGAATTAATTGGTGAATAACAATAGAAAATGATAATGTTGCACGAGACATCTGATTATATGCTCCACCTTTTGATGTTCATTACAAACGAAGTAAAGAATTTTCATCTATTTTTCTTCTTTGATCATTTGAACCATGTATAAATTTATAAGTGATGATTGAATTCGTAGCAGTAGAACTGATTCTATTATTAGCTGCATCAAATAGAAAAACGAAAGATCCTCCTAGGATTCCAACAGGAGAAATTCGTTTTCATATTTTATACGACAGTGTATTTTGAAACACAATTTAACCTTATGTAGAATACATACCGACATAATATTTGGTACAATAAGTATCTGTTTGAATCCATCTATAGATTCATTTAAAAAATGTTCCATTGTTTTCTTTCTATTGGAATATCTGGCCATGCCTAAATCAATCCTATTTAGCGTGTTCATTTACTATGATTCACTTTTTCATTAACCATGTCATTCAAAGAACGACTAGGCAAAAATTAATATCTACAAAAATCTTTATTTCTTTCTTGTAAGAGTTTATGCAGAATTATGAAAAGGATTTCTATGCCTTTCTAATACAAACAAAATATGACTTAATCGAAATGATTGCCAATTTCCCTGCCTGATATGAAGAAATGATTCCGCTTTTTCTTTCTCTTTTTTATCTATAATGCATACAATACACCGTTGACTATAATCTCACACCATTCGATAGAGTGCATCAGCATGATTGTTGTTAAAACTCGTTGTTAGAATATAGTTCTGTATCTTTTTCAAAATGGATTTATTCATAGATGAATTTCTCTCCCCATTATAAACATTCCATGGAAATAGGACGCGTTGATTCATCATCTCCAATTAATCAAGTACAACTATAATCAATTATTGATGTGTTGTTCAAATCGCGTAACGTGTTTTGTTAATGCTAAACATAAGAATTCACTCTATACTGTTTCTCTGTGTATTGTAACGTCCATTAAAAAAATCAAAATATTCAGTTCAAGTTCTAAGAGATGAACACAATGGCAGAATTCCTGGAGATTCACGAAATCTGAAAGATTTCTGTACTCATCGATCTCTCTTGATTCTAACCTGAGTGTACGTACTACAGATTATAATCCATTAGGAACTTTTTGAAAAAGAGTGTGTGTCCTCATCCTTATGTTATCGAGAGAATTTAATTTTATACAATTTTCAGTTCAATCCGATGATGCTCCTTCTTATGATCATCACTAAAGTTCATTCAGAATTTCCATTCGAAACTTTGAAAAATGACATACATTCACTAGAACAGATTCAATTCTTAATTATTTATTTGCATCATGAACTAAGATCATCAAAGACATGCCTAAATAGAAAAATAGGGAGACGATTTCATACGTAGCGTAAAGTTTATAGAGATTCAAGATCTATCTCAACGTGAGATTTCAAATCGAAATACGAATATCAGTTTTAATAATATTGTTAAGGATAATCATAGAGTACCAACGAAAAAGATACAATATGTTCTTAACTGTAAGCTAAAGACATTAACTTTTTAAACAATATTCATAACTCAGTATGATTTATATGAGACATAGTGTATGGATTCAAAAATGATTAATTGTTTGTAAGATTATTCTCATCAGGTATATTTACGTTAAGATAATGTTTCATATGATGATATCATAAAAGTATCAATCAAATTAATTTGAACGTGGCGACGAATTCTATGATCGAATCAACAATCACAAACAGATGTGAACGAATCTTCTAGGTTAACCGAATGTACCACTCACTGGTGAAGTTGTTTTGAATCACATGCATATTGTTCGTTATAGAGAATAAAACGAAATAGAACAATAAGATTTCAGTGATGGATGATAGAAGAAAAAAAAACAAGAGTTCACACGTATGGAAACTATCGATTGACATCATTGTATTTAAATTCATGACAAGAAACTAATTTATTTATTCTAATAAGAAGAAAAGAAAATCTTGTCGATCCTTCGGTTTCTTTTTCTACAACATAAACGACAAATGATTTGCTGTATTCAGATACTACAAGTAATCGCAGTAATAACATGAATTCCCGAAGCATGGAAAGAAGAGTGTTTGTTCTTTCCTTTTTTTGTAGTCATTCGATCGCAGCTAAGAAAAAAAAAGACGGCAGAAGGAAGGACACAAGAAAAAAAGAAGGAAAAGATTGACAAACATACATTTCACGATGTTCAATGAGAAAAAAAATATATCGTCTTTGTTACTGAGCTTAGTTGTTGATGACGATCAACGAAGATGAGAATCGTTATTTTTCAATATTGCATCGTCATATTTATTATTGATAAATTTTCTATTACTGGTAAGTAATTATAAGTAAATTTAAGAAAGATTTTTCTTATTAATAATAGAAACTTGTAATTCCGAATACTATCCACCAACAAAATGTCTCGATAAACTTGATCATTATGAATGCATTTGTCGGCAAGGTCAATTGTGGAATGGTTATACATGTGTTGGTAAGGCATTGAAAATGATTACTATTTAAAAAAAAGACAACTATTAACGAATATTAATTTTTCTATTCTAGCCGATGCTGTCGACTCTCGACTTGTTTTTAATGGTAGTCATTTCCCATCCTATATTGAACTCGGTAGTAAAACATTTCCACGTATTTCGGAATTAACAATTTCATTTTGGATTCGAATATGGTTCAAAATTGATTCATCTCAACATACAATTTTATTTTATAAAACAGGTATACAGTATTATTTTTCATTGCTCAGTCATATTCATTGTTCATTGTTATAGATGACGCTCAACCAGTTTTACTTGTATCATTGATAGATCATTCTCGTTTACACATAGAATTATTGAATCATATTTATGATGTATCAGTTCCATTATCTCTCGAACGATGGCATCATATTATTATTACACATAATCTTTCTCACAGTGAAAACATAAAAATTATGGTAAACGGCACTCGTGTTGTTGTATTCTTTTCATCAAAACTTAAACGATATGAAAAACACAAATATCAAACAATGATTGATAGTGGTGGAGATTTTTTCGTTGGCCAAGCTATACGTACAACAAATTTAACTAGTAGTAATAGTATGTCAGGTGATTTTGAATTTGATATATATCGAGCTTTTTATGGTGAAATCGCATTTCTTAATATGTGGCAAAAAATTTTATCTGATCATGAACTACAACAATTAGCGACTGATTGTCATGCACAAAGACAAGAATGTGGTGATGCAGTTGCATGGATGGATTTTGTCAATGATATTAAAGGTGAAATTAAAGTTCATTGGCCATCGGGAATTTACTCGCTTCTTGGTAAGAATTCCTCCCAAAAAAAGCAAATTGAAATCGATTTATTTGCTATACATTTTATTTTGTTATCTAGGTAATTGTCCGACACAACAATGGCTTCATGAATCATGTGATAATTATTGCCGTAAACTTGATGGTAGTTTATAAATATTATTTGAATTCGATTTCAAATTTGTTTTTATCAGGACCACATTGTAAAAATGAAAGTCAATTGAGTATAATTTGGCAAAAAGCTGCAGCTGGTCAAACAATTGTTAAACATTGTCCAGGACGTGTAAAAAATGGTAAAATGATTTTCAATTGATCGATATTATTTCATGAATGAATAATGAAAAATCAAAAATTCTAGGTAGTGTTTATCGAACTTGTCAACGAATTGAGCAAATAGCTCGTTGGACTTATGTCGATTATAGTGAATGTACTCATCCATTAATAAATGCTATTGATCAAGAATTAGGTATATCTGTATCAGATAAAGAAGAGATCATTGTACTTCGTGACAAATGTGCATTCTTAGCTGAAATAACATCAATGAATTTAACAGCAACACAATTATATAGTTCCATTGATCTTATTTTACTCGTTGAACAAATCGAACGTTTAACTAAAGTTTTAGTATGTTTCGTTGATGTCTATGTAATACAGAAAAACTAATTTGTTTTTACTGTCATTTCTTTTCAGACAAGCCATTTCGATAGTTTAACACAATGGTATTCATCATCGGATGAATCATTGTATTTAGGTGATATAAATGCTACTCTTCATATTCATCGTTATTTAGTTGAAGTTATTTCAAATTTAATTGATGAAAAATATGCATCACTTTGGAATGGTACGAATCCGTTGGGAAACGATTTTATTCGTCTATTGGTTTCATTGAAACACTTAACAATGATTCTTGCACAAATGTTAATTCATAATTGTGATCTATTTCCTGGTTGTTCATTTAGTTTACACACTAAAAATATAAATCAAACAATTAAAATTCTAAATCGCCATGAATTGAATTCATTTTCTTATGAAAATGAAAAAACACACGTTAAATTTAGTTCAACGAATGTAAAAAAAGTTCATAATACGAATCGAACATCATTAACTCATGATGATAAAAATAATAGTAAGAATGATTCACATTAATGCACTCTTACCATATAGATATTTCACTAGATTCTATATGGTACTCAGTATCAATCACAAGTATAAGTACAGCTCATCTTTATATACCAAATCTTCGATTAGGACGGTAAATAGATAAATTATAAGCTAAATTTCTCGGACAATAAATATCTCAACAAAACGTTTTCTCATTTTAGCATTTCAAAATATGATAACATCAATAGTCATGTCATATCAATTGACGTTAAACTTCGTAAACCGATTCAACAGTCAAATTATTTTTCGACACTTCTAACAACCGAGAATATACCAATACTCATAACGATCGGCTATTTAAAAGTGAATTTTACCATTTGTTCTTTCTTTTAAATTACTTTTAGGATGTAGAAAAAAAAATAACTGGTATTCTTTTGAATAGTATGACAATATCTCAGGGAATCAATGTGTTTATCTTGATACAACCAATGCATTTACACATGGACAGTACAAGTAAATATTAATACATAAATGAACTGATCAAACATTCTCAATGACTTTATGAATTATATTCTAGAGCAACGCTTTTTCGTCAATGGCATTGGCGAAATTCACCAAATATATGTGATATAAATCCTATTTCTGTTTCTGATAAAGCTACATGTTCTTGTCTGATTTCTAATGGAACATTTGCTATTACAAGTGATATGTTCGATCCAAACGTGAGTACTTTTTTTCGATGAAAACACAATAGGCACTGTCATTTTCTTTTGTATCATATAAACCTTTGATTTTCATATCTAGTGGCGTCCATTGGAGTTTCGGCTGTATCCATTAGGTGTATTTTCATATATTGGTTCATTTATTCATATGGCTTTTGCATTAGCAACATTGATGATGTTGAATTATCTTCAGTACGTTGAAATGACTCATTTATTTGTCGAAAAATTATTTTAAAAAGTCAATCGAACTTGTTCTTCTTCTCTCTCTCTCTCTCTCTAGAACTCATTCATCGGCTGCATATATTCATAAACATTATGCTTTTGTTTTATGTTGTTCACAAATAATTCTAATACTAGCATTTAATGGTATTCCATATCATCATCAATTTTTTTGTCGTGCAGTAGCATGTACAACACATTTTTTTATACTTTCATCGTATTGTTGGTTAATGAATGAAGCATTTAATTTGTATATTCAAATAACATATACAACACATCCAGCCGTTGCTGGTGCAAATACAGCACTTTCTGATGCTGCTTCAAAATATCGTTTTCTTGGAATGGGTTATAGTAAGTAAAATTTGTCATATAGAATTAGACAATTGAAATTTGTTTATTTTTTTTAAAATACATAGTTTTACCATTTTGTATTGTGACATTACTTGCGTCAATAAAGAAATCTGCTTATTTCATGCCAGTAAAACTGCATTTATGTTTTGTTGATCTTGATGATTGGTTAAAAATATATTTTATTCCCATATCAGCTATTATATTTGTATGTATGAATTGTTTGTTTTGTGACAACATTGATATTCATCTTTACTAGATAACAATAATGGTTATGATATTTTCTGCAAAACAACATCATGAAAGTTCATATACAAAAAATGAAAAAGCCAACGAAGTTATTGTGTAAGTTTTGAGAACGACTAATATGCGTTAAAAGAGAATATTATTGATCATTCAACTTTTAGGACATATACTGGTGGTATTTGGTCACAATTATTTCTATTAACAATAAGTTGGTCTTTTGCAATACTTCCTTATTTTTATGATGAAACTATACTTAGACTTCTACATGGGTTCTTTAGCAGTTTACAAGTAACGACTTGATTTATTGTCGTCTATGATAGTTAATTTTATTGTTTACTTTGAATTCTAGGGAGGCTTTCTTTTTCTTTCGTTTTTCTTATTTAATGATGAGGTAAAATTATTTTAAAATTAGCTTACTTCGTTTCTGAAAGTTTATAATCTGAATAGATTCGTCGACATTATCGTGACCGTCGTCGTCAATTACGTCGAATACAACTAACTGAAGTTCCTTGCCAAGGCTCACCACCAGAATCTGAAGAACAACGTTCGTCTATTATTCTATCGTCCGGGTCACCTTCAGCATTGCGTCATGCATCAAATCTATCACCACCAGAGCCACTCATAAAACGAAATGCATTTGCATCAGCTATATCCAGTGTGTTGAATAGAAGTCCGCAACGTTCAATATCACGTCATGCTTATGAAGAAATGAAATGGTCATTACGACGACGATCATCTAATGAAACATCGAAATCGAAAAAGACTTCGCCAATTAAAGATGCTGCCAGTGAAGATCCACATGATTATCGTGTTACTGTTGTTTAAATTCTTTTCTTTTTGAGATTTTATATTTAAAAAAGTTTTTGAATAAAAATCGTATTGAAGATAGTCTGAAAAATATATATGATTTTTCATTCTGATATCGAACCATTATCGTTGATACGATTCCCTGATTATGTACCTAATAGTTTTCAGTCATAGGGAAGAAGCGATCGTTTGTAGAATGCAACTATTGTCTGGGTGATGATGCAAAAAACTTCACAAATTGCTTGTAAAATGTATTTTCAACAGAATCACTATTTGATTCATTGTCAGAGAAAGATATACAATTATTTAATACATTAAGTTAGGATTATTCATTGACATTTTCAATTTATCCAATCTTTAGTACAAAGAATCAATTAATATTCGACTTCACGAAGCATTTCCATCAATACAGCTGAATTGTGTAGTGACACAATATACTAATCGGCTAAGGTACATTCAATAGATTTCGAGTAATTATAATTTGATAGGCTGTTATTATCTGTAAAGGACTATTTTGATTATTTTTAAAGTCACTTGGTTTGATGAGCGAGTCGCTTAAGTTAAATTTTAATCTAGAAGATAACTGAGCAACGTCACTTGCTTAAGTATCTCATTTGAAAATAACTAAAAATCTACTTATTGAATATTATACTCGCATTGAAATAAAACTTCATTATCAATCTCTTATGTAGTAGAGTAATTGAGTTAAATAGAGAACTAGTCGCATCTTGTAATAGATCATTCTTTACAATAAACAGAATGTCAATTATCGAAATCTAATGTGCAAAACAATTGTGACAAGGTTTTTCTTAATGATATTTAGTTAGCATAAAAACATGAATGATCGATCGAGTAGTAACGAAAGCTGAGTGTCTTCCTATTTATCTTAAATAGGATTCTACATTGATAATTTTTTTTTTCGTTTCTTTTGAAGTCAACAACCAATTTGCATGTTTGAGTCTGATAGGATTAAATGAACTTACAGTTGAGAACAAATTAAAATTATCTAATAGTATTATAAACCAACATGACTGGTCGTGATATTTGTTACTTACTTTTCATTTATAGAATGTTACACAATTTCGATTGTAGATTCTAATACATTCGATTTAAATCCGTACATGTGCAACAATAAAAAGAAATAGATAGTCGGAAAGTTTGTTTTCTTCAACAAATAAAGTTCCATTTATTTTTTCAATGCAGCTAAATACAGACAATAAACATGCAAAATCGTTTGTTTCTTCCCATCACAAGAATAAATGTTGACTTTCGAATGAATCATTTTATTTCTTCGTTGCTATGCTACTTTTTCATACATTTCATCATGATGACGTACAACATGCAACAAGTCTTTGTTAAAATTGATTTCAATGATTGATATATTTACTTGTCTAACCATTGAAAACTGATGGAACTGCTTTTTACGAATAGATACAGGAAGAAATAGTAATTTTCATACGATTGAGCCTATTCTTCACTATGGGAATGTTAACCTCTACTACGAAGACGATAATATCAAGTAGACAACACACACAATGGCTCATAGAAGCAATCTCAGTTTTGATTAACTTAGCCATGTGAGCTTGTACACCGAGGAAGAAAAATATTGCTTTGGTTGATTCTGAATACGATTTAATTGTGAGATCTGATTGTGCAACTTAGTATATGCTTATAATGGCTCATTACTATTATCGTTCTCGTGTATATTTCTATTGTAATAAGAAGAATGATTTGTCTATGTCAGAACGATATCGGCTAAGTTTGGAATATCTTACAGCAGCAGTGGATTCAGGACGATATGTGATCGTTCTATCTCACCCTCTTTTAACAAAATATTTTTCATTTTCCCAATAAAAACGAACGAAAACCAAGCTCATGTTACCTCTAACACATCTCAAAATGTGCTCTTTGCTTATGATCGCGCCCCTCTCCCCTCTAAAATCTTCCGTAATCCGACAAGACTGAAAAGATCGATTACATCTTTATCAAATGTATTCTATTCAACGGTGGAAATGATCTAGGAAATAATAAATAAAATAATTTCTAAAATTGTCAATTTATTGTGACATTATTCAACTAAGTCCTATTAAAGACTTGAGTGGGACTTACCATGCTTAGTTCTATGGTTTGTTGTATTGAACTAAAGTAGTATGAAATAAAATTCTTAGCAGTTTACTGGTACTGCTGTTCATGAATTTTATTATATTTGTATTTTAATACCATTAAGTTTTAGACATATTTAGCCAGCGTAAAAATGTACGTATGTGTCAAGTGCATCGAAATCGGTGATCGATGATACTCGTGTGATCATGATTGTGCTAGGTGTCATGCATGATTATTTCTTTTTTCGATATTGTTTCTTTTCATGCTGAAATATTCGATATGATCTCAGGTTTTGTTTCTTTTTCATATTTTGTGAGTGAATGGATGCAGTACTGTTTCGTTTGACAAAAGCATAGGATTAAATATCAAGTTAATGATTCGAACTAGTTTTCGAATTTCATCTGGATTGCATGATAGTTAAGGAAAAAAAAACAAAATATATAAGTAATTCAGTTGTTAATGAATTACTAAGATAAGAAAGAGTAAATAGAATACTAAAAATACAAAATGCAGATAGAAAAATATCTCCAACAGACACTTTTACCATTCATCATGCATATGATTTGTCTCATCATGTTTCAGAGCATTAAAAATAATTATCAAATGTCTTCATCAGAATTTTCATCAAGGGGAAAAAGGCGGATTTAGAATGTTGAGAATTTTTTGGGATTTTCAAAATCCAAAAATCCAAATAGTGACTGATGGAATTTCCATCTGAATTTTTTTGCATATGTAAGTCTCATGATCCTTAGAATATACTAAAATTTTCAGCGCAAACGGATGTTTCCTTCTCAAGATAATGAATGCGCAAGAAATGCTCATTTCACAGCACGGTCAGAAAATCCAGTTTTTTTGAAAATTCAATAATTCACGAAGCAGACATTTGTTCGAGTTGAGATTTTTAGGATCTTCTATGAACCATGAAATTTATATATGGGAAGAATTTCAGGTCGAAACAACGTCATTCACAGGGAGGAAGATGATGTTCAATTTTGGGATTTTGAAAATCCCAAATAGCCGCCTTTTCTCCCTTGATTTTCATGCTTGTTGAAAGTAAACGATCAGTTAATAGAATCTTCAATAGAGTGTAAATTCAATCGGATTTAATTCAAGCTGTATTGTAAACATAGACAATTTACTCGTCACGGAATCTCGATAATTTTCATTGAATGAACACGTGACTTGCAGCGATCTTCTAAGATCATCATTGTAATATTCCGAGCATTCAAATACTAAGTGATATTGTTACTACTGAGACTTGGTAAATAAAATGATATGTCAAGTTAATCGTTAACTTAGGTAAGAATTCAAATGAGGAACATTATTAAGTTAGCGAGTGTAATATATCGAATATTTACTTTCGATCTTCAGAGCTCTTCTTCTCGAATAAACATGTAGCATCATAAAAAGCACTATAAAATATGAGTATGTTTTATACCTACTTTTCAAAGATTTGAATTATTCGAAAAATAGTTATCTTCGAATTCCCGTATAAGATGTAGCTTTGTTCATGGAATATTCATTGACTGTTTATTCAATTTGAAGCGTCTCGAACGGTTTCAATATCGAAGTGGTTTCATTGAATATTTCTAGTTTCGTTTGCCTTTTATAAATCAGTCGAGCTTTCGAGGAAAAGTCATCAATAGGTAGTTCTAAAGGAGTACTGAATACTCTGAAAACATTTTTGGGAGCTAGCTTATTGTTATAAAAATATTCCATTTGTAAGGTACGGATTTTAATGAGCGCTGTGGTCTCCCCTTAGGAATATATCAGAAAAAATTGATTTTCGAATTTCGACTTCTGCTAGGAACGGACCTCAATAGGAGTAATATTTAAAAAAATTTTCAAGTCTCTTGATTTTTCTACTTCATCGGATTTGCTACTCTGTTTGAACGATGTAAAATACCCATTATCGCAATAGCTACTTCTGATAACAGGAACAATATCAAGATTTGAAACGTTCAAAAAACTTTGTTCTCATCAGTACTCGTCTCTATGTAAATTGTCAAGTCGAAAACCAATTTTTCTAATGTTTCTCAAGTGGACCAAGGTGCGCATAGAACCCCATACTTGACAAATGATGTATTTTTGTAACAATGAGCTAATTGTTCAAAATTTCTTCAGAGTACTCATAAGTACTTTGGAACTACATAATAGTTTCATCGTGAAAATTGGACTCGGATTCGACCAATAATACCTCTAATTCCTATTTTTTTGAAAAATCCTATATTTCAATTAATTTTCCTATATTTCGACGAGATTTGACATTTTCCTGAGGGAGAGTACAGAGATATTCGCGACACAACCCCCTCACTCGCCGCCCCAGTCATCAGTTACTACGACAAAACCTGGTAATGTGAAAAGTTGCTTCCTGCAAGCGAAGCATATATATTTTAGACGTGGTTCAAGGTACAAAAACTAAATAATTTTGCTCAAGTTTTAGTGAGAATGATCGTATAATTCAGAAAACGAAATCCTACATAGGTATTCCTAAAATTTGAAAAATTAGTAATCCGAGGCCAGCGTGAAAGTATTTGAACAGTTGATGATCTTGCATCAGGAGTAGCGTTCTATAAACATTCAATTTCATATAAAACTTTAAAAACAAGAATCTTCCGAATATTTCTGTTCATTTGTAAATAGGAACATAGTGATCGAAAGACAATATTTGAGAGAAGTCTTTCATAAATTTGAAAAATAAAATTAATCAGGAAGTCAGAAAAGATTGGCCCAAAGTACTTGATATATGTATATACATGTGCGTCATAGTTGAATAGATATTATACATGCTTGATGCTTATATTTGTAAACTATGATTGTCGAGATGTAATTGAAGAATATCGTTAATTAAAAGACATTGATTGATCTCATTTCCAGCCATGAAATGTATAAGAATCAGGTTTAGTTTAAGTACTTTCGTAATTCATTCATCAACGAAATCTTGATTATTCATTGTTTTCAGACATCTCTCAAATAAACCTTCACTTAAGGTTATTCGATGATTCAATCTTTGCTTTTTTTTTAGATAAGACATGTTGTTTCGTGAGAAGTATCGAGTGATGATATTTATTTATGATCAATGAATAATTTACTATTCAATCTAATGAGTCATATTATGAGCTATATTGTTCAAATGAAAGATTTACAAATGAATAGCTATGTAATCATTAACATCTAATTTTTATTTCTCAACATGTTTTTTCATTATAATTTTCGTTTGACTCTAGTATTTTCTTTAGCTTGCTTTCAGTTTTCATCATCACAAAAGCTCATAGATAACAAAGACATAAACACATAGAAAAAGAGAAAAGGAAACTCGAATTGTGTAACACATCGAAAGAGAAAAAAAAGTCAAGAAATAAAAAATAAACGCAAGAGAAAGAGAACCACAAGTTTTCTACATAAACATTTTATTTTCCAAGCAAAAAACCAAAAAAAAAATGAAATTTGTACGATCTTCTTCTTTTCCTTCTTTGATGTTTTGCCAGAACAACAGCCAAAAAATGAGTTTAATTACCTTGACAATACATAAGTCAGAGTACTAATATATATATATATATACATACAAACAATGACAAACAACAAGAGACACAGGAAAAAGGATTCAAGGAAAGAAGAAAAAAAACAAGAAAATGTTCATTCGAGATAGAGTTGAGAATTAGAATGGTGGTAATGATCAAAAACTGATTTGCTTTGTCTAACATGAACCCCCAACCTAAGAAATGAATCGATGAATACAATCTTCAGTTATTCCGCAATTTTAAAACATACTTGTTCTTGATATACATCAATCGTGTCATTGTCTTCCATTTCCAGAAGTTTAGGTGTTTCATCATCATTTATACGTTTACCATCAAAGAGAAACCTAAAAAATTTTTAAATGAACACAAGTTTACTAATTATTTGTTTTTCTTGACTGAATGAAACATACCGCAAACTACCAACAGCAACTCCTAAATATATAGACAATAATTTTCTTTTAAATTAATTTCAAATAAACTGATTGAAACTAACCTTGACGTTCAGCATATGATTTCTTTAATTTTCCCATTGATGTTGTCATTTTTACCTTAAAATGGACTTCACCTATGACACGAAAGAAAAAACATATTTTCTCAATACATACAAAAAAAAAGAATTAAAACAACTAACTATTATCTTGACCGACTACCCTAAGTTTAATATATTCATCTGTTTTGCTTGTATTATTGCTATTCGTAGCGTCAGCAGAGGACATTCCTAATTATTTTTCACCTGTCTTCTTCTAAAATGAGAATGAAAAATAATTATACAGCATTTTTTTTTTCTTTTCAAAGAATGAATATTTCACAGTTCATATGAGTGAATGTGTGGCAAGTATTCTAGAGGATAGAAATTTTTTACGAGAATAAGAGAAAGTGGGCAAAGAATGTTCTAGAACATGATCATGATTGGTCAACTTACAAGAAAACCAGCATAGTCATGCACTATAAGATAAAAACAGAGCTACTAGCAATGAGAAAATCATGTTAGATGACGCTTATGTCGGTCAACAGTGGCGTCCTCTTTCTCTCGTTTTCTCTCTTTCATTCTCTTTTTTTGTTCTAATCCATCACGTGTCAAATCATCGTAGAAAACTTCTCCGGGGCATTATGTTATGCATGAGTGAATGATTGACCCACTCAAAGATAACATTACGAGAAAGAAAAAACTAGAAAAATACTTATCGCTCGAAATTAAAACCTCGAGTTTAGTTCGTTTCTTCATGCATTGGGTAAACCGAACAGTTAACCTGTTGAAAACATTTTTACATGCATCCACTGATGACATAGAGGAAAATGTCGTCGCTGATTACTACGAGTGAAAAATAACGTAGTCAGAAGTAGAATATGGAGGACACCATCGAATGATACAGTAACTAATAGTGATGAATGTTTCTTTTTATCTTTGATAAACAAAACTGAAAGTTTCGCGTATTACGAACAATATGTTTCTCTGACTAACAATCATAATTGAAAAGAAGCCTCTAAATACAGAATCATCATAATGTCTATTATTAACACATGATAAAATATTCATGTTGTTGGTAATATGCTTAAAGACACGCATGAATAGTTATCTTTTAGAATTTGTGATATTTGAAGAATGTAAATGTAAATCATTTTGAACTACGAGTTAACGTTCAATTATTACTTTCTGATAAATTAAAATGATAGATTTACTAATCTTGAATTGAAATTTATAATAGAAGCTTTCTCATGGATTCTAGAATTTTCTTTCCAATTGAATTGAACTTGTCAGTTTTGAATGAATTTCGTATGTTCACGTTATGACCTTGTGTACATCAAGTATTCTTATGCAATTTTTTCATTGAAATCAAAGTTTCTTGTTGCAGCAAACGAGAAAAGTTTTCTTTTGCCAAATAAAGAAACTTTATTGGTTACGTTTTTTTTTAATTCTTTTTATTATTACCAATGACAACATAGTATCTATCGAAACATGACAACGATTCAGAAGTTTTTATTTAAATAATTTCTTTTTAAAAGAAAAATAAAAGCATGCTTCAATAATTGTATATACATCCAACGTATAAGGATCGGGTGAGTACAATGATCTCTGTCAGGTTTTCATTGTTTTTAAAGTTTCATGAAGAATAATGAAGGTTCAATTTTCAAAACACATATTAAGTTTGTATATTTAATCCTGTAACCTATTGTTTCATATGCAAAATAATGCGAATAAAATCAGCTTTTCTCATTTTATACAGCTTCACAAAACGATAAACAACAGCAGCTTAAATAAATGAATATAACATCATGTTTTTAAAATAGACCTATGAAAATATCAATAATAGCTACAAATGCATGATGTTACTAATGAGGAAAATTTATTCTGAGCAAATGCATGTTCGTTTGGATTTAATCATCGTTTATTTTTCTTGTCTTCTACCGAAGACCTTTGATTTATTTTAGTCTTAACTTTCATGTTGAATGAGTGATACTATGCATTGCTATGCTGAATTTCGATTCATGGCCTAAAATCATCTATCTTTGATAAGCTTAAACTTTTTGTGAGAGAAAAGGTCATACAAGTCAAGGTGTATTACCATAATAATAAAATCATGAGATTTAAGTACAACTAAGAAAAGGCTGACGAAGTAGCATTGTTTTTAAGACTTATATATATACATCTCAAGTGTCCATTTATAGCAATATGAATTGATATTTGATCATGAATATTTTTTCTAAAGCTACTATATCATTTATCCTTTGTGGAAAAAATTGAAATTAAGGGCTTCGATACCGCATGCATTAGCTACATACAAATCATTCGTTATTGAATGGATTATGATCTTAGTTCTATTTTTATTGATGAAGAAAAACTAATATTCAAAACCGAAGTCAATATACAAGAAACGATTGTTTTTGGTATTGCGAGACCGAAACGAGAAAATTTTTTTTCTAAACGATCTTAGTAGATTAGATAAGTATTTGCACGAAGAATTCTGTGTTGTTTTCCATTATCAAAACAATCCACTGTGTCATGTTACCGAACAGAGATGATTAATTAAGAGTCGCAAGAAATTCTGAATAACGAAATAAATATGATTTATTCCATCGTCAACTAGTAAGCTTTGTTTATCATTTGGATTCATGCATCTGTTTTTTGTTCGATTACGGTTATAATTACATAAGAATATCTACTGATAAGTATATGGAAACACAGATTCTAATCGACAATTCATACCATTCTGGGATCCTTTGCAAACTGATTTCAATCAATAGTATAGTAATTCGCTTACATATCTACTTTTTTTCAAGTAATTAACATCATGAATCATTCAATTAGAGTCATTCTTTTGATCTATCAATCATAATCATAAGAGACGTAGCATCAAGTTGAAATAATGAAACAACTGGACTCGACATGTGCATATATACATGTACATATACATTGCCATCTTAGCTATGGAATTAATCTTGGTTGACATTTATTCTACGAATCTAGTTCATGTTCCTTCAGAGAAAACTAGAGCAAAAGTACACGACGAAATAAAAATACAATCTTATCTAGTCGTTACGCTTAGTATGAGAGAAATGCGCTAAGAGTAATACGTTCTATCAGAGAAATTGTCAAAATGATTCGCTTCAGCTACTTTTGTAGATTAAAAATGTGACAGCAGATCAGTCAAGTAGTGAAAGGTTTGATCATATCGTTGCCTGTTGTTCATTGTTAGTTTTAACAGGGACGTGTTTCAAATCAATTGTACTGCAAAAGAATGATATTCACAAAAAGCTTCATACACATGCAACTTTCCATTAAACTATTTCAATGAGCATGATGCCCGCAACCTGTTATCATATTACATTTCTAAAATAAAATATATATCTCCATGAGAAGATAGATAGCTTGTCGTGTAGTAAATTATTGTAGAGATTTTTAAAAAGTATCATCTTTTTTTTTTTGGAAAACTAGACTGCGAACGGAAATTTTCTATATAAGAATGCAGTATAAGAGTAGATAGAATGATAATTTGGGAATACATTCTCATCAATGAAAATTGGAAATTATGAATCTAATCAAGTTTTCCAATAAGGAATCTATCAAATATAACCAATTGAGTACCGACACATCGGATAATATGAGTTCGAACTAAATTTTTTCAATTAATATAAATAGGTTTTTTTCATATTGATTAGAATAAATTCAACTGAAAAAACGTTTCTGCAAAACATCAATAAAACAAGGATGCATGTAAATCAATAATTCATCAGTATTAATCTACTTTGACGAACTATTATTTTAAGTCATGAAAACAACTATTAATATATATATATTAGGATGAATCACGACGTGTATCAGTGATTCCAAACATGTCAATATTGTTTGTCTATCAGATAAGAAAGAGACCTACAGTTGTTGTCATACATTCTAGATAAGACTTGTATTCCAATACTTTTACTTGACTATGAACAATGATAAACATCAAAATGTTGACTTTTTTGAAGAAGCGTAAATCTAATGAGAAGTTCTCAATGATAATTATTTGTTCTTTGAGGATAGGATAGCTCAGAAATAAAGTCCAAATAATTCATCGTCTGAAGTTTTTGCTTACATTTTATAGAATTATTGAGCACAAGAATCACTATAAAATCGAAGGAACATCCCGGTTTCCACAACTTTCTCTTTGCTTTGCTTTATCTAAATACAACTATCTTCTGGAAGCTACAAAAATTGTTCAGTCTTAGTGTGCTAAATAATATTTTTCTGACTTCAGTAAAGATTAATGTATCTAGATAAATAAAAGAAGAGAAAAAAAAAGACATTCTAATACAGAGCTGAACAATGACAAACTTCGTAGAGAATCAACTTCGTTACGATTTCGATAATTCTAAAATAGGATTTTAAGAGATGAAAAGATGATTCTTGATTTTATGTTGAAAATCTAGTCATGCATACTTGAAAATGACTTCTATTCGTATGATGACAATTACAAACGCACAGGATACCATATAGACATACGAACATGTTAAATTGAAAATAAATTTGATTGAGTTCTATGAGGAACAATGACGTTTTTTCTGACTATAAAAAGAATATTGACGATTTACATTCTGTCTCAAGAGCCAACATTGTATCGACACCAATAATAATGAAAATCAATATGTTTTATCGCATGTTATTTTCAAATCAATCATCGTAGAATAATAGTCCAATAGAATATCATATTACATTCTCTTTACTAACTATCTTAATTAATCGAGCTAAAAGATATTTGGCATCAAATTTATTTATTATGATATTTGCATATAATATTATTTTGTATTTGATTCAATTGTAAATGTCAACGACGCCTACGTGTTTTTCTGTTTTCCTCTAATTTGATTATTAAAGTTTTCTTTTTCAATTTTTAGATAATTACCTGTCATGCACAAAAGTTATGTTAATCAGTTGTTTTCTTTTTGACAAGTTATCCAAACAGAGACATGTAAGCTTGGAAATAGGTATCAAAACAATAAGACACGCCTTTTCTTTTAATAGTACTTTGAATAATTAATCGCGGTAATATTTTGATAAATTCTTTATTATAAATTGATTTCGACTGAGGAAATCAAAATATCGAACATGAATCACATCAATAATCTTAGGAGCACATATGAAAAGATGTTTTTGTCTTTTTCTATATTCTTCTTTTTTTCTGTAGAATGATTTTCCACTTCAAAGAATTGCTGTTAATCTAAATGCGAAGATAGGAAGCATGCATTCATTAGACAACAATAAAATGTCTCTTGATTTTCAATTGTCAATTTTAGATTATGTTTTCTTTTCACTAAACTAACGATACTAGAAGTTAAGCAAATCATATTTTTATGTTGAACATGATAAGAAATAAATGATTATAACCTCTTCTGTATTTGTCTTCATGTCGAGATAATGGTTTTTTATGAATTCGGTTGAGTGCTCATAGAAAAGCTTGTACTTTTCTTTTTTATACGTAGGCGTCTTACTTGCTTCTATTATTTCTTCCTGTTCTGAGCCTATCGAGATTTTTCTTTCTCATTCTTCGGAAAAAATATCCACCCACACAGTTAGCATTGCGTGAATGAACGAATAAACTAGTGTATTGAATAGTTAGAGGCAGAACGTCACTCGATAGAAATAAAGACATAACATTCCGATGACGTAGATACTCGTTTTGCTTTTTATGTTTTCTCTGACATTCTCTTTTTTCTCGTTTCTATAAACATTCAATTTTCGTCTCAAACGCCCACCCGTTCTTCTATTCTTCCTCTCTCAAAAGTTTGATAGAACAGAGAAAGAAAGATCTCATTATTCTTGAACGCATAAGCTCGACAACACGCGAATACTTTCCCTCACGTACATACAAAAAAATAATTGTAAGTACATCATCTAAAGTGTTTCGCTATAAATAGAGTTAATCGTTTGATGATATTCCTTTTCTTCTAGAGACACTCAATCATGCAACTTTTTTCCTTTTGCCTTTTCACTATTATTTGTGGCTATTCATTGGTCATTTCAGCACCTGTCAAACAAAGTAAGATTCTTTTCAATTGTTATTTATAGTAGGATAATTGTTGATAATTTAGGTGCTCCTGATTCTCAAGAAGCTAAACAACAAAAAGCAACGGCTATCGCTGGTCGTCTTTTAAAAGAACTTGCTAATGAACAAGTTGCATCGAATCAAAACGAACAACCTTTAAATAAGGATGAAAATAAAAATTTCATGAGCTCTTCAAATCAAGTTGAACCGGAAAAAGTTGAAGTACATACGCCAAATAAAAACAACAACGATGACGACAACAATAGTGATGCTGATGCTGATGCTGATGATGATGATGACATGGATTTTATTCCATTGATGGATGATCTATATGAAATCTATGGTAGTCAATTGAACCAAGAGCCTGATGATGAAGAACTATCCGCTGAAATTCAAGACCATGAATATTTATTTCCAATTAACAGACAACAACTAATGAGATATTTTGCTCATTTAGATAGTATGTGAATAGAAATCTATTTAATAATAGCTGTTCTTTTAAAATCATAACATTTTCCTAGATGACGAAAGTGTTTCACCAGTGATGCATTCACCAGTTATGGATGACAGACTCATGACAGCTGAAGACCATTGACAGCAACACTATTTAGTTTATTAAAAAACCACGCAAGATATCATTTTATTCTCCATAAATGAATATGTAATGATAAAAAGAAAGAAAAAGAAAGATGACTTAACAGCAGTAACTGTTTTACAATAACAAAAAGAAGAAAATAAATATTTTGTTTCTTTTATTTTGGTGTATATATATAAATATATATTTAAAGTACTAACTATCCATGTTGTGTACGTTTGTGGATGTATCACAAAAAAAAAGACAAAATTATTCGCATAAAAGAAATTGTCTGCATAATAAATCCAAGCTAAGTTTTTTGTTTTGTTTCAGTTAAAATTATTTATTCTCTAACATAACTGCTTCTATGAATACAAAGAATATTATTGGCCAGCGCTTGAAATATAGGATATATGATACTAGTAGTAGATCCTGTTTCTCAAAGATTTAATTAATACATCAAGTTGTACACAAATGACAATCACGATACAATACTGTGTAAATCAAAGCACTAAAGCATATTGTACAATGAACGGCAAGAATCGGTTGAATTCTTTCAGTTAGAGAATGGTTTACTAAAGCACATGTTACTTCTTGACATAAAGATCTTTGCATGTTCATCTTCATTGAAAACAGCGATTGTAATCAGCAATTGTTACATGGTATCGAGATGTGATGACAATTCATCACTATTCAGTGACGACTACAGAACATTAGCATGCGAATATGATTTTGGCATTATTGGCATTGGCTATCGTAGTTCTTGTTATTGAGGTACTTACTCAACGTTCGATATGAATCTATTATCAGTGAATATCGGCGTAATATTATATTGAACTATGATTAAAATTTAATCAACTTATGGACATAATATATTGTGAGTGTGGACAGATATCGCTTTTCAAAGTATTTGTTATGAATTCTTGATGCGCACGATCACTAATTTTCAAGACAATGATTTCATTTTGTAACATAATCATTGTTGTTTATGCACGTGATTCTCGTTGTTAACTATGCAAAGAATTGATTTCATATATAATTAAATAATTGTAACAGAATACCTTGCGATGTTGAATGGTTCGTGCACAAGATTTCTGTTAATGTGACGGTGTTTGTCTTGTTCTTCTCGAATGACTGTTGCAAAATCTAGTGGTAAATTTGATGAAACTTGAGAAATTCGTGAATGTTTTTGTTCAACAATAATAGTCGATGCTGAAAATTTTAGCATATGTGTCGTTTGTAGAATTTGTCCTACCGTTGATAATGTTCGTGTTCTAATTGAACATGAGTTGCAAGGATTTCCTGAAATCCTACCCTACTTATTGTAACCAACACAGATCGATGAATATAATCAAATTAATAATATCCTCCAGATGAACACTTGGGATATTAAGCTGCGCTGAAAGTTTTCTTCAGTTTCATTGTTGTTATTGTTCAGTATAATATCTAAAAACCACTTATAAATCGTTCAATAAAACTTAAGCAATATAATTCAAATATGATTTCGGTACGTTGTCATTGAATGAAACACGTAAATGCATCATCTTCAATAGTCACTAGTGAACAACAAGTTACGTCTTCTTTGTTTCGTGAACGAAATTCAGATTTATGACCTTTCTGATGAATCATAGTTACCGTTGTTTATCTACATAAATCAATACAATCTATCATTAAAACGCGTCTTTTTCTGCAATACCCTACCTTTGCTTATGACAGATGGTTCACTTTGTTCTCCATCACAAATAATATTCAAATGTATTGCACCAATAGGTTCTTCCGACATTGATTAATATCTATTTCAATAAGTAACTTTTTTATTCCATGGATAATGTATATTCTATCTCTCTCTCTCTCTCTGCCTATACATACGTATATAAACAAAGAGACACCAAGATGAGTACCATTGACCTGGTTAAGAATCATGTAAGAAATTTGATAAGCAAGCAGAATGTTATTTATTGTGTTCTTAGTCTTAAATTATATTCAACTTACGAATAAGAATGTAAAAAATATATTTTTTGCTTAAGTACGAGTCACACATTCAGCTTTTGAATATGAAAGGTGAATGAATCGAATACTTCATTCGTAACACTATAAAACATGTATGCCTATGGTAATAATCATAAAACAAAATAGTTGTATTTAAAAACATCTGATAATTTTATCAATTCTTGTAAATTTAGGCTCATGCTTTTCGTTATCTATCAGGCGCGTATCTACATGGATTATAATTGAGTATTTTTCCAAAAAAACAATAAATATGATTAAAACAAACGATTTTATTATTCATGAACGATTATTTTCTTCTTCTATATTTTTATTCTCACAATTGAATATTGTTTAGCAGAAAATATGATTAGACATTCAAAAGACTCATCGAATGTCAATTGTTTATATCTGACACCATCACATCATCATATACATCATCGCCAACCGTCATATCTATCAAAATCAAGATTACTACATCAAAATAGATCTCTATCACAAACGAATCTTCATGAACAAAGTTCAATTGCAACTATATGTTCATCATCATCATCTTATGCATCATTAAATTCTTATTTAAAAGAATGTAATCTTACAGAAAAAGATTTCGTTGAATTGCAGCAAGCATTGAAAACAATATTTAATTATATAAAATCGAAAAATGATTATGATTATGAGCAGTTACTTAAACAACGTTTAATAAGTCCATATTTACAACAAAGATGTAACAATGATGATCAATCATGGTTACCACTTCATACGAATGAACATTTTATTCGTAATGGTTTATTAAATCATAACGATGGTCCCGAAATTCATGATAATTATTATCAATCAATAAATTTATATTTTTCAAATCATTCAAAATCGTGTGTTCGTTCACGTACATGTCCATCATCGTGCTATTCATCGACGTTATCATCGAATTCCATGATGTTAACATCGTCTGTGAACATATCAATACCGTTAGAATTACTTTCTAATCAAAAACATTTATTTACAGCACTTACAAGTAATTTTACATTAGGCAATGATGATCATAACAGTGAAACGAAATCGATGATAATACGACGAAATAAAGTACAAGCATGGGAAAGAGACAATTGCTTACCACCAAAAACATCGATAACATATTCTTTAAGAACAGATGACCGAAACGTAATAGAACAAAACAATCAGACATTTTTGCATAGTTGTCTTTCTTAAGAGCCTATATGTATATCCATGAAGAATAACAGCTAGTTGAGAAATAGAACGTATAGGATTTTAGAACATAGGTTTCCTATTCGATAATATTTTCGATTTCTGAAATGTTTCTCATAGAAATGAATTACTGCACGTATAAAAGCAAGTTCTTCGTCACATCCTATTAAAGAATAACGCCAGTATAAACTATAGATAATTTGATGTTATAGATTAGAGTTAAGATACTTTTATTTTGTTATTAGTCGATGAATTTACTCTCCGACATATAAACATCTCTGTATAACATCTCAGACGAAAATCTGTGAATATGCCTGACGTCAAGAGAGTATCCTTCAGCAGAGCAAACTATGAAATATTTTGCTTGATCTTAAATCGTCATTTATAACATATGTAGAATCAAATTAAGAATGGTGTTCGTTAACGTGTGTTGGATTTCGGCGATGATTTTCATTTATTTTCACAAAGACCATGCACAAGTCAGCCCGAATACAGGAGACAAAGAAGCTATTAAAAATATTTGACATATGAATCGATCGTCATTCTCTATGGTAATACAAAAAAGGATTATTATTACGACGGAAATGACTGAGAAAGTGAATTAGAATCGAGTCGTAAATATGAAAACATCTACTTACTAAACTGATTTGAGTATAGCCAGTATGATCAAGATTCTCATCTTATTTATATCTACATAGACGATCAGAACATTAAAAGTTTATTCATTAGTACTGATTCTCTAGAAAACAAAAATAATGACGTCAGTGAACAATTAGCTTAGAAACAGAATCTTGCTTTATGCTAGTACATGAATTTCGAAATAGTAGTCGAGTTCTTCTATATAGCACATTATATATTACTGACATTTTGCATAGAAATAAAGGTCACTCAAGCATTTTCATTGACTATGAACTCGACAAAACTAGTTGGACTACAAACTCTGCAAGAATGTAGATATTTACAGGGTCTCTGAAAAGAAGCTAAAAACAAGTGAATAGGTACTTCGTCAAAATATTTTTCGATCATTCTTTCAAATAGAATGGTGAACTTCAAACAACTGAATATCATCGTAGTTCAAGTGCTCAAATGTCATATGTAATGTCAGATGATCAAGTCATGAGAAATACAGAAGAATCTATTGTTATGAAGCGTACTATACCGCTACAATGTGATCAGACAAGAGAAAATTTAGTGGACAAGAAAAATATGGATGACCTATTTCCAATGATCAAAGTACTCGGTAGGAAATGAATTCCGAGCGTGTTATATTTACTTTTCGAGACGATTACTCGACATCTTTCTATTTAGCTCCATACATCATTGTTCGTGATTCGCTGAATGAAAATTCAAACAAGAATCTTTTCAATAATCGTAAATCATCAAAAACTATTGATAATCAAAATAAATGCAACAAACTATCCGAGAAACGATCATTCACTGATGAACTAGATTCAGTATTGATATCAGTCAAACGTCAATCAGTATTGCTATGAACACCATCAATTATGAATTAGACTAATACCAATCATAATGATGAATGGCAATGACAAGAAGAATAAAAACGATTATCTTGCTAAAGTTAACACACCAATTTGATTTCAAAAGAACTAAGTGCCTTATTATGAATTATTGATCTTTTGCAGAATGATGAAATGCATGCTCAAAATTTTTGTTGTTAGTAACACAAGTCTAAAATAGGTTGATATAAATATAGAAACAGTCTTCTAAAATAAACTTTATTCAAATGTTTTATTGATGATACATTTTTATCATCTACCAATATATAAGTATGGATTTCATGTGATTCAACAATTATCTTTTGCAAATTTTATTTGTCACTTTTCATTTCCTTCTCTCAATGCTAATTTAAGTTCTTCAATCTATTCGATTATGAAATCATCACAATCTGTACTATGTAAAGTCATCGGAAAAACACATTTATCAATCACAAGTAGACGAACAATCACACCGTCCTCTAGCAAAAATTTTGAATTCAATCAACTAAAGTGAAATATTAATTCATGTAATATCATCAGAGTTGCTGTTAGATTCCTTTTCTTCGTCACAGACTAGCAATGATAGTGAACTTATGTTTCAATTATCGTACCGTTCCGAGTAATAATGAGTGATAGATTCAGTCGTCAAACGTTGTACTTAAAAATAACACTTGATGAAACAGAGTGCATGTAATCAATAAAATGGAAAGATTCTACTCTCAAGCTTTCGATTTTTTTTCATCACATATTTCTAACTGATTCAGAGTCATTACATCGCTAACAAGTGGAAGATTTACATATCGTATGTGTTGAGTTCTTTTTTCACTATTCAGTCACTTGTGCACACAGAATATATTCATTTGATACTACGTTCATCGTCTTAGAGATCATCTTGTCACACTTTTCCTGTCATTATTCACAACAATGACACTGTAGCAGGTAGTTTCCCATCTACCAAGACCAATGGCTATGTTTTCATTTCTGAATATCAAATTAACTGTAACCAATAACCAGCGAGAATGGGCGTCTGATTTTTCAACTGCTCTACATTCAGTTTCTTCTCATGGTTTAATTGCCAGTACGAACTCTCTGACAAGGAAAGTTCTCAATACTTTTTCGAAATTTATAATGCATAAGAGAATGGTGACGCTGGTTATAGTATTTATTACCTATTACTCATGTTTCCCTAAATGTATTTATATTACCAGTCGAACGCAAGAACAGAAGTAAAAAACGATGATGTGCCACTCTGAGTATCTTCAGGCATTCCTATGCCAATACTCATACGCACACTAAAACACGATTGTATTTCAACGCATCATTGCAATTAAATGACATGGCAAAATAGTTATATTTAAGAATTTTATTGCAACGACTAATTTTTCATTGAATTCAGTTAATCTAAGAGCATCGGGTTGGAATAGACAAGAACGAATCAACATAGTTGTGATATTCTAAATACTAAGTGATTGATTATCAATAATAAAATAAAATTAATGAACTATGTATTATTTCATGATAATTTGAAACAAATAAGTTTCCGAGACACGAGCATATTATAGATAATGCCTATAGTATTAACTTCAACATTGGAAGAATAATCAACATGCAAATGAAATTCATAAATTTCGATTAGAAATTATATTTGATACAATCTATTTTCATATTTTCTCACTTTTGTGTATATACATAGATTATATGAATCTAAAAGGATGTTTCAAAGATGATGATAATTACCAATGCGTCAAGATTAGAGCCATTCAACAAGCAATATCCAACTATGTTATCGACCTGTCCAAGCATGACAGAATAACTTTTTCTCGTTTTATATCTGAAATCTCTCAACAGATTGAAGTTGAATAGAGCTGATATTTGGAACACATATATAAGTCCAACTGCCCTACACATCATAAAATTTTCACTAGATCTTGTCTTTCTGTTATCTCTTTATGATTCATATATATGTCGATGACGGAAAAACCAAAAACAGACTTCATGTTCGAGTAGTGTGTAAAGAACTAAAATATTTAGTTCAACTACGAGTGTGATTAAAAACTTTTCTATAGAAAAGTTGTAGCTTAAATGATACGCTATAGATAGAAAAGAAAACAATTCTAAATATATGATAGCTTCGTCTCACATGTAGATAAAATTGTTGTGACGGAATAACGCTTTTAAAAAGCGGCTTATTTTCATCAACGTTTATTTCTACAGAAAGTTAATTGAAGTTTCTCCGAAATGAATAAATTGATAACATCTCTGAAAGAATAATTAAGAAAACATCTCACATCATCCCTTTGAAAACGTAAAAATGAATTAATGAAAGCATGAATTTCGCACTTTTTTGACTTTGCCGAAAGAGGTGGACCGTTACGTGGGCAGGTCGTTATGTATTATTACAATTTTATTTGAATTATCAGAATTAAGTAAAATAATAGTTCTCTGGGCATTTCTTACTTGCTGAGATTAACTAGTTCGATAAATATAATGTTTTTGTTCACGAAATAGTAGTAAAAAACAAATGTGAACTTGGTCACTTTCTTAAGATTTGATTACCTTGATTAAACGACAGAATGGAAGAACCGAAGTATACACTTCAGTTGATCAAATATGAATCGTGTTTATATCTATTACGAAACAAATGGATCAAAAAAGAAAGGGATAACAATCGTTTATTATAGTGTCCTTAGAGAACTACCGATCCGATCTATTTTTGATATAGATCATATCGAATGTCTATAGATTTGTTAACTAGGTGAAACATTCATTTTTACCCACGTAGATATTTGAATTATCAATGTTTTATCGTTCGTTACTCTAGGCTATATTTCATCATAAAAAAGAGCGTACATGAAACATTTCTAATCCCTAAAATTAGTTTCTATGAAAGAAAAATATGAAATAAGAATTATTGGTTCGATAAAACAATAAACTAGATTGGTGTTGTAGCTAGATGCTTTAACATGGCTTCTGTTAATTTGAATTTTTGTATTTTGCCTGTTGCCGTAGTAAATGGAGTAAATGATTCGATCACTTTCACATGTTTTGGTACTTTAAAAAATGCAATTTTATTTGCCAAGAAATTTCTGATATCTTCAACATCATCAATTTTAGTGCCTGGTTTTTCCTTTATCCAGGCACAAACAATTTCACCATATCGTTGATCAGGTATGCTGAATACTTGTGCTTCGCTAATATTTGGATGTTCTAGAAGAAAATTTTCTATTTCAACTGGATATACATTTATACCACCAACAATAATCATTTCTTTTCTACGCGATCGATAATAAATATAGCCATCTTCATCCATGGTACCTAAATCACCAGTTTTCAACCACCCTGTCGACGTTATTGTTTCGCGTGTTTTTTCTTCATCACCATAATAACGTAAATAGATTCATATGAATTTTTGTCGAATAGTTTCTACTGGATATTTAAGAAAAAGCTTGCCTTTCATAATATTATAACTTCTTGCTCAAATTTCACCTTCTTCACCAATGGGTACAATGCGATCGTTGACATCGATTATTTTCATTTCGATACGTGGCATTACTTTACCAATTGAATGATACCGACGATGTTGATCATTTCTATCGAATGCGTTCATTACCAATACACCTGAATTTTTTGTTTGACCATACACTTGAATTAAACTTTTTATTGGGATTTCACGTTCCAACTGTTCTAAGAGTAATGGATTCACAGGAGCTGCACCAATGATACCGCATAAAAGCGAACTCAGGTCGTAGTCACGTTTTCTTGGATGATAGAGAACATCACGAAATATAATCGGTGGTCCTATGAATGCAGTACATTTTTCTTCTTGAATAGTACGCATCGATTTAATTGTATCGGGTAGTATGGTTGGAAATGCTGTAAAATAACCTGGCACATTTATATTCAATGTACCGATAAGTTCACCGAATATATGAAACATTGGAACTGGACAACAAACACGACTCAGCCACATCGGATCTACGTATTATAACGGGAAGCTACCATTAAGTCTAAAAAGGAAAAATGACACTGTACAATCGTTTTCTGTTGTTATTTCAAAAACAAAACATTGATATGTTTACAAATTGAAGTTAGTCAATGTGGCTGCTTTGGGTTGTCCAGTTGTACCTGATGTATAAAAAATAGCGACTGGAGTATCACCATCGGATTGCGATTGACGATCACGTCGTTCGTCTTGTTGACTTTGTGTACCTTTGTGAATCAAATCACTGTATAAATGTATCGGTCCACGGACACGAATTATATTTTGTTGACTGTTTTCATCAACACCATCGGTCAATATCACATGTTTTAACGTTGGTATTGACTTTGCATTCAGTTCACCTTTTGCTTCTGCTAGTTTAGGTACTATCTTATTTAATATTTTGATACAATCAATCGTTTTTACATTCGATCTCATTATTAAACCTTTACAACCAACTTTATTAAGACAATAACTTAATTCACGATCCATATAAGCTGGATTGATATTGACCTTGATGAGAACACATAAAATTTAATACGTAGGTAAATTTTGAAGAAATGAAATACTTTAATTAAGCCAACTTTTGATGCAACATAAGTCATTATACAATTCTCTGATGTATTCGGCAGCCACACACCAATTCGATCACCTTTTTGAAAACCAAGTTCAATGAGACTGGTTGATAAACTATTGACTTCGTCAAGCAATGACTTATATGTATAGCGTTTATTTCCTTCACCTCTGAATGAATAGCATACATGATTGGGATATTGCTTAGCAAGTTGATCCAAATGTTGACCAAGTGTATGATAAACAAGTGGAATTTCAGTTGCATGATAGTAATAACTTTGATTGTATTTAGATGAAGGAAGTAAAGGTTTCGTATTAGAAGATGACAAACGTGACGAACCAATGAACACAGATGCATCGCATGATCGATTTAACATGCATGCTCGAAAAAGTTTCGAGAACATTCTAGTAAATCTTTAGAAAAACGATCAAATATAGAATGAAATTTTGTTAAACATGTTTATATTATTTTTTGTTGAATTTCTCAACAGTTCATTGTAAGATTTGGAAATAGACTGTTACAATTATAATCATATTTTTCTTTCATTTCTGAACATGCTATTAAAGATTGTTCATCATTTGTAAACAACAGAAAGTAACATTGATAAAGACTTCGTGTTTTTATCAGATAATATATTGTTTACAAAGCGATAATTTTCAAACAAACTTTTTCAGAATCTGAAAAAGAATAACTTCAGTAGTTCTTTATTTGAATGGAACGAATGAACAAAAACAAAAATACATAAATCCGATACAAAAATTTAGAAGACAATTTAGTAAAAATACTGCTTGCAATAAGCGAATCTACAACAAATAAAACTATCTTGACAATAAATAGATCAGGTGAATATCCATGATTCTAATGAAACTATCGTGCAAACTATTGTTTTCACTTCAAAATGCAAACACTGTTTTATGATCTTGCCAATAGTTATTTCAGAGAATTTCGAATTAGTTGTTCTCAATTGAAAAAATTTCATCGGTAAAAAATAAACAGTTGTAAAGTATCACTCATAAATGTATGTATAGAATATACTGCATGCAAAAAACCTCTATCTGATAATCATTTGATTTTTCATGAAGTTGCTTTTAAAAGACTGCAAATAAATCGGAAACTATTACCCATTTCAAAAACGAAGGCGGGTGGATACAGCTATTATAGCTGTATCCACCCGCCTTCTTTTCTGAAATGGGTAGTAGTAGATTCCAACATTGATTTTTTAAGAGATATCAGAAGTAAATTACATATTGTAGAGTCTTCATATCTCAGTAAAGACATGTTTGATGATTCTAAAAGACTGAAAACAGTTGAAATTTTATTCAAATAGCAAAGAGATGTTTGAGTTCTGAAAAATTTAACACACAACCAGGATGTCTAAACTTGTCTCTAAGGAGAAAACTAAGAGGACAAGATCGGCTTATATAAATAATCGTCTTCACAGCGGATTATTATGTATTAATAGTTAAATCTCTATCATATGAAGTATAAGAACTAGATAACGTTTCACTGATTATATAAACCATCTCGTCCTTTTGATTTAAACTTATTTCGAGAATATCAAATTCTCGTAAACTATGTGTTATGCTTTAAGATAAAATTCCAGCAAGGCTCATTAGTGTTCATTTTAAAAACCAAGACACATGATTGCTTTTTAAATATCTGTTAACAAGAATATGATAGACTGATTTCGTTTTCATCGTTAAAAAGAGCATGCTCAAGACACTAAATCGATTAGATTATGAAAAGGCATGAACATATTTTAGAGCATTCCTAGTGGATTTCGAGGGAGATTTTTCGAAAATCGATAACTTGTTGTTCCTTGAGATTGGTATGTTCATCATTTTAATTTATGCATATAGTAAACAAATGTCTGCTATATAATTTCCTGAAATTGCTGCATTTTTCTCGCTTTTCCTTGGGCAGCAGAACTCAATCTCTTGAATTTTAAATTTGTGTTTGAAAATTTGAAACTCATAGAATATGTTGAAAATTTCAGATGAAGAGCATGGCCGTTCTTCAAGGTATTCTCTATTGTTAACGGAAGCAGCACCATGCAATCTTGTTCGTTAAAAATGACTACTTTTTGCGAGTGCAACGTATTGTGAAGGAAACATTCTTCAATATATCTTGATTTTCCTATAAACTTGTGCTTGGGAATCTATTCTTTCCAACAGTGAAAACCGCGCATTTCTAGCCTGTCTTTTGGTTTTTAAAATGGATAAAATACTGTCATTTCATAGAGACTAAATTCAATATGAATTTCGGCGTATCTTACACGAATTATCTCGTGATCCACACCAACCGAGTTTTTAATAAGTCATCCAATCGTGAATAATATTTCTACATAAAATATAAATATTAGAACATAAACTAGTTTATTTTTACTTCTAATATACCAATCAATCGTATTAGAGAACGTCATGCGTTATTAAGATTGCAAATACGCACGATATTTACAGTTTATACTTAATCATTGAATACAAGTTACCGCTTGTACAATATTTTTTCTTTAAATCATGAAGTATTTATTTCTAGATAAAGATAATGAGTAAGAAAAAAAAATGTAAACGATACAATATTGATTTGCCTTCATATTGTCGAATATGTACTTCGATAGATACGCGTCGACATTCATGATAATCTGCACTTCAATTTTTCATTCACTATCGTTAATCTATCGTGTGTGAAAAAAATAGGGCACTTTTGACATTGGTATTTTTGTTTGTGATTATACACCGCACGGACGACTCTTTTCATACGTTGTTATCAAATACAAAGCTGCTAAACAATGTCAAAACAACTCAAATAAATAGCCTGCTCTACTGTTGTTGTTCTCATTCAAAATAGAGTTTTAAGAAACGATGAAGTTAATTTGTTATTTTTTTCTCTCCATTTTATCGTAGATAATAAGCATTAGCGGACAAAAGTCTCGACCCTAGAGGATCTCTGCTATTTCGAGGGTTAAATGCCTCATATTTGTTGTGCATACAATTCATCAAGAATGTAGGCTAGCGACATAATTCTGCTTCAGTGGGTTAATCAAGAAGAAATATTATATATTTTTCTTTGTATTAAAATTTGTAACCTGAAGAGCACTGCCGATTCCATTTTTCATTATCTCTTACTAGATATATTATCGATTATTGATATTTTTTGTTTTTTTTTTCGGAACGAAAATTTAGTTTATGATGATTCTTTCGTCAAAATATGAATATATTTGATTGAATACTAGAGTCTCTGGATGTTTCTAAATCCTTATTCACCACATCAACATGTTAGTCATAGTTGAGTCATTTCCGATGAACACACAATCTATTTATGAAACTTTAAGGCATTGATGTCCAAGTGCAAAGGCATATTTGCCATGAGTTTGAGCTTCATTCGTTGAATTACTAATGTGTTCTTCTCTAAAAAAAACCCTGATGGTTTATTCTACACACGAACAATCACCAAAAGCTGTTTACGTTGCTCGAGAGCAATGATGAACTTCAATGAAATTAGATGCATCAATAGCAAAGATATAATACTACATAATGAACAATTCGTTGCCCTATCACATTCATATTTCCTAGAGGTATTAAGTTCAAACGGGATACAATGGCGATTCATTTTCATCCATCATGCGTTTCTTTCTAGTAAAATAACCAAAGTAGAATTGTGACACTGATTTACACTCTTGACCATGTATGTACATGTAGACAAGTGTTCAGGTCTCTACCCATTTGAAACGATTGAGATCATCTAGTGTTGAGACTTTTGTCCATTACTGTCAACGGATGGGTAGAGGACATTTACGTTCATATACAGATGTATTGATCTCAAGATGATACAAAATAGTCGATTATGCGTACCATGATTTCGACAAATTGCAATAAAAAACGATTCGTTCAGATAAGATCAACATTCATAGCCTTTCCCCTCGTTTCTGTTTCTTTTTTATATTCATGATTCAATCGGCATAAGACAATCCCCATAGAAATCGATTATAAAAGCTTTTTAAAAGAAAGTTATTCTTTATCTTAGAAGAGATTCATCATTTATAATGCACTCATGTCTTAAACATGATCATAGTTAACGTTAAATAATCAGTCATAACAAATCGAAAAATCAAATGATATGATTACTATTTATATTGGCTATACTTATCAAACATACTTCAATGTTTATCTCTTAAATATTTGTTTTTAAAAGAAATATATTTATACTCAAATGCCTTCTTAGATACAAAATAAAAAATGCTACTATCGTAATATTCTATTTTTGAAAGCGAGATGAAACTTCTTTGTTAATTAAGTTGTTAAATTATATAGATGCTTTTAAGAAGTAGTTTCTTATTCCTTCTGAAATCTACTTCTTGAAATAAATAAAATTAACAATTCAACAAATTTCTATTAAAAAAATTGATATCATTTGAACAACATCCTATCGTTTTCATAGTAAGGAACTATTCTAATTCTTCAACATAACGAATATTTATGCTTCTGAATATCTTCAAGCACGCATCAATTATTTTCAACATATCGTTGATCAAGCGAAACGAACATGTGTGACGTTGTGACGCATTTTCCTCGCTAAATCACATGTTCATGGACTGAGAAAAGAAAATTTTGATGTCTATCATCTTGCGAAAGAAAAATTGCATAAAAGCAACTAATTACATTGTTTCAGTAAAATTCAAATGTATCAATCATATTCAATTTTACTACAGAGAATAAATTGAGATTGATAGAATATCAACACTGGAAATATGCCATATTTTCCATCAACAAAATTCTCACATGCTTTATTCATAAAAGAAAAAAGTTTAACATCGATATTTTGTTCTATTACAACATTGAATAAACAGTTCTGATTTAAACTTTTCCTGTCTACAATTTAGTATTTGTAAAAACTACTCAATTTAAAAATAATGGAAAAATATCGAAAAAGATTATTAATAGAAAGTAGAATAGTATAATATTCAGCATGCAATATTCAATAGATTACTGAAGTACATGAGAATGAAGAAACATAGTAGTTAAGCTGTCGTGTAGGAAGTCACAGACGGATTTTGTGCACGAGAAAAAAAAATCATACTAGAAAAGAAACAAAGCATCGTGTTAATATTGTTTCTGGCAGTAAGAAAAATATTTTTTTTCCATCTCGATGATGTGCTTAAAAGGCTTAAAAATTTTTGTTTGTTCTAGTCGGCTATGTGCCTAGAAATGATATTCACAATCGATGACATTCTAATTGAACATGTAAACTTATTTGAATAAAATCCTACGCAATGTTTTTCATGTGACTGAACTATGTTCACATACGATACGAATCTTGACAGATCATCATTAGAGTTTCTAATATATAATCTTCTCACAATGAAATTGTTAAAAAATGAATTGCATTAGATTATATTTTATATTTTAATAAAAGAAAGAGCTTAGTAGCCAAATCACATATTGTCTCTAGCTGTGAAGGAATCAGAGAGTCTTAGGCGATAACGGAAAAAGTCACACTGAGCTCGATAGTTCCGCTATGCTTTGATACAGAAAGTCATGTAATTTCTAACCGTGTCTTCATATGAAGTTTTTCTTTTGCTCTATTAATCTATGAAGATTCAAATGTTTACAATTTGATTGGTTTTGTTTGAATTTGGATCAAGATAAACATCGGCCTTCTATGACGTTTATTAAAGACATGTCTAGTCAAATCTATTGGAAGTCATCCTATCATCTAAACTACATAATCATGATAAGATTCAAGAATCTATTCTTTTAGCACCATGGTCGCATAAAGATTTTACACAAAACCTATAACTAATTATAAATGATGTTTATGAAATAAATGCTACATTAGATTATAAACTATGTTATGCAGAAAATGTTTTAGTATTCCATCATATTTTCGATATTTACATCAATGATTTTTAGACGATTTCTGTTCCACTAATGTCAACTGATTCTATTAACGGAAAAAATAAAAACGAATTTCATTATGTCGTTAAAAGTTCATCAGAAGTGAAATCATCAGTGGAAAAAGAA
>OENT01000065.1:0-39478 GCA_900239685.1 Rotaria macrura | reverse complement strand
AGCACCATGGTCGCATAAAGATTTTACACAAAACCTATAACTAATTATAAATGATGTTTATGAAATAAATGCTACATTAGATTATAAACTATGTTATGCAGAAAATGTTTTAGTATTCCATCATATTTTCGATATTTACATCAATGATTTTTAGACGATTTCTGTTCCACTAATGTCAACTGATTCTATTAACGGAAAAAATAAAAACGAATTTCATTATGTCGTTAAAAGTTCATCAGAAGTGAAATCATCAGTGGAAAAAGAACTATTTTTGTCTTGCTATTGTAAATATAGAAAGAAGAAGATGAGACTAGCGTCATTATTTATTTATTTCTTATATATGTATATATATATTTTTTTTGTGTTATCAATATAAGGTATAGCAAGAGGTATATAAATATTTTTCTAGTTCGATATTAGTACCAATAGTTAGGGCACATAAACACATGAACACAAAACAAAAAGAAAAAAAACCACAGCAAAACAAACTGGGTGAAAGAGATTAAACGTCTGGAAGAAAATGTTTGAGTAGATTCAAATGTGTGTATTAATCAGGACTTCCTAAAAACATGAATTATGAAAATAAATTCAAAAGAAAATCATTTGAAACAATACCCATCTCTTACATATCCCCAAAAATGCCAGCAAATGTTTTCTTCAAATTTGCAAGTGTATCTTCTGATTCATCTTTATTAGAAGTTTCTCCGCTCTAGAGCAAGAATACGGAATGTTGCAATATTAAAAACGAATGTTCATTATCTTGTTTTCCTTACATCGATCGTATTTGATGTTTGTTTACGAATCGTTTGTCCAATGTTTCCCATCCATTGTGTTGGTGTCGAACGTGGTGTACTAGTACTATTGTTCGCTGTTGAAGAATTGTAGAATGGATTTTGACTAATATTTGTCGATGATTGATTTTCGCTATTCGTTGTATTTCGTGGAACATTCGGTAGTTCACGACGATTACTACTGTTTGAATTATGTGTAGTTGATGGTGATATATTGTGTGTATTTATTGTTGATTGTGATACAGACTCTGTAATGGGTGATGGGACTTTAGTTATTTTAGGTGATTCATGTGACGGCTGATCAACACTTGGCACACGACTTGAATTTAACAAACAATTAAAAATATTATCTATTCGATGAGTTTTATTCTGTCTTCTTACGTTATCATCGTTGGTTGTTTATCAGGTCGACAGTAGATTTGCATTTTGTGCATAACAAGCTCAGCAATACATCGACGATCTTCATCTTGTGATTCACCTAGTAGTTGCATACAACAATCGTTAATCTAAATTGTAAAAATTGAATATGAGCAGAAAAGAAGAGTGCGAAGGAATCTTCTTTTTTCTAACCTGCACGATAAATTCTTTTCCATCTTTAGATTGAACAATTTCAATAGCACATATATCAAGTCCACCAAATAGTTGACTGACTTCATCAATCCATAAACGATATCTTTTTAAAAGAAAAATGAGAAAGTTTCTCTTTTTTTTTCTTGAATCAAAACTTAATTGAGTTAAATGTTTACCTGTCAGTCATTTCAATTTGTTCAAGCATAGCCGAACCTGTATTAGCTTTCCAATTGCCAGTTAATGATTTTCGACTAAACATCATAAAAACGCTCAATAGTACATGCAATCCAAGAGAACGATCTCAAACATTCACGATGTCGTGAATAAGAGAAGAAAGAAACTTTGAAAAAAATATATAATGGAAAGCAAATACAGAACATAAATTAAACAAGTAGTGTGTTGTTTTTCTTATATCAATACTTAGATGAAATCTATATTTATTTTATTAATCGAAATCGAAAATTTCTAGTTGAGTACTACTTTCTTATTTCATTTAACTCACATAAAAGCTTTATAATATTGTCCAATTTTTTGTACATAAACATCACAACGTCCATCAATGTATGGTTCAACTGTTGAATAACAATTACTTATAGCAACAACACTTGTTAAATCTTGATAATCATATGGATTTTCAATTTTAACCTTAAAGAATGAAATTATGTTTTTAGATTGATTAGAAAACTAATTTTCTTTGTTGTCTATAACGTACTTTGCCTAATCCATGATGAGCTTGTCCAACTTTAATAACAGATGGAAATTGAGGGGAAATAAGCTGAAATTTCCATTTAGAAAATAGAAGAAAGAAAAAAAATTCTAGATATGAATTTAGAATCAATGAATATCCTACCATTTCTCTATGATTTGGATAGTAAGCTTGACTAATCAATGGAAATTGATCAAAACCTAAACGTCGTTGAATATTAAGTAGTTCAGCAAACTATATAAACAAAAACGAAATAAACGAAACTTGATCTTATTTCAAATTCAAACTAAAATCTTACAATCCATGGTTTATCTCGAAAATTGTATAAAGCTTTCATTGAATTAACACTCGGTAGTGCTCCGTATTGCATTCCAAGAATGATATTTGTCCAATCAATATTAATATCTCGTATGTATTGTCGAACAAGTACAAAATCTGGTCGAAATGAACTGTTATACATTAACAACAGAAAACTACTATTTCACAAGAAAAAAAGGATCATTAGTTATTCATACCGAACGACATGTGTCCCATTTCGATTAATATTTATGTCGACTAAAGTACCAGCATCAGAATAAGCTGCCAAATTGATATCTTTAAAATCTGCCTGAATACAAGAAAATAAATGAATCAATATGTATATATATATATACATATTAACTGATATCTTTTTTTATTCTTATTTGTACAATGTATGACATTTCTATACGTGCTCTATTATTGTCACTAGAACAGATAATGATACTTATCATCATCATTAAATAAATTGCTTTCACGAAAAAAAACAATTGACATACTCATAGAATATTTTATCACGCAAATGATATTTCTTTTTTTTTTTTGTTTTACGCACGAGACAATACTTAGATACAAAAGCGACACTAAAATAATAAAAACCTGTTCAACACGAATATCATAATCAGCGAAGATTTTTTTGCCTTTAAAATATTTACTCCTATGATAATTGAAATAAGATCATAGAGAGAAGAAAAAAAGAAGAAACGACGAGCAAATGCTCAACATTGATATTTACCAATCTGTATGTTGATCATCAATGACTAGTAATAACTTAAATTTTTCCTTTGATATCGGTTGTTGTTGATCCTTATTTTGCATCGGCTGAGAATGATGATGATGATGATGTGAATGAGAATGAGAGATAGATGCCGATGATGGTAATCCAGATCCTGTTGGCTGATGTGGAATTTGCTGTATAGCTTGATTAACAACACCGCGTGCAGCATTCATAAATTGATTGGCAAATGAAAAACTTCGTGTTGGAGAGCTCGGTGCACTAGTATATTTGGAAGATTTGGATTCCCAAGTCGACGGTCGACCTATGTTACTTTGTAGTGTCATGTTCATATGAGATTCGTTTGATGTTGGCATTGTCATTGCACTGTCATCATTCTCATTTTGAAGATCTCCGGAGGAGAAACGACGTTTCAAGTAGTTCATCATATTTACTATGGAATTCGCATGATTTAAAAATAATAGATTGATCTAAAATTAGAAAAATGCAACAAAAAAAAACCAAAAACTATCCTTGAATGTCATATTACAATATAGCCATTTTTTGTTCACATAAAGAATTGATTATATACTTTTTTTTGTATTTTTCTCTTCTATTCCCGCTACAGTCAACATCACGCTACATCAGTCTAACATTCTCCTCTACATGACGATTCAGTTTTTGCTTGTTCTATCGCATCGGAGTGGGATTGTTTGAATGTTTACCAAAATCGACGTGTTTCTCTGAGAAATGTGAGGATATATCTATATCTATACGGTGTCTAGAAGCCATAGAAAGCTTTTCGAGAAAAAAAAAGGAGATTTTTGTAGAGAATCTAGACACACACACACAGATATATATATATATATATAGAAAGAGAGAGACAGAGACAGAGATGAGAAATACTAAAGAGTAACACCAGCCGTATCGAGCGAAGGGGAATCTCTCCGAAAAATAAAAGATTCATCAAAATCCATCTTGTTTCCTGTCATGCATTACCATGCTCAAGAACTTTAGGACGTTGAGTGAAAGAACGTCTATAACCGTTGTCTAGAAATAGTTATAACATTAGGAAAAGAAAAGCAGAGAAAGCAAAGAAATATGAACACGAAGAGCACTGTGATCGAACTAATGTTTATGATCGTTTGTATCTTGGGAATTAGACAAAAAGAAGAAGAAGACCTTGATCAACGAATGAATCGCTGATTTATAGACGAACAACAGATAAAACAAGATTACGAAATTCTAAACAGAAACAATGGAAATGTGAAGAAAATATTACCTAGAATAATAGAATATGACAGATTGATTGAAAATGCCAAATTGATGATGACCCATCACTCTGCTTCTTGACAAAAAGAAATGTCACGTTTGTCTTATCGATCGCAACGATAAAAAGAAATAAAGAGGGCGTAAGAAAGGGCAATAGTAACGATGCACACAGGAGCCATGCATCGCCCACAAAGATCGATGTCTTTTTTCTTTCTCTCACATTTTCTTTTACACGATCTCTCTAAAAGAACAGAACACTCAACAGAAGATAAAAAAAAGAGAAAACGCAAGCATGCAGAATGTAAAAAAATGTTCATTAGTTGTCAATTTGACGCACGACATAACAGGAACAGATGTCGCCGACAAATTTCTGTTCCTTTTAAACTATTCATGGAGCCACTCCTAGAATATAATTGAAAAGATTTCTAATTGATTATTCAGTTTACCAAACGTGTATTGAAACAAAAGAATCGAAAAAATCATTGAAATATTTCACTTTTTATAGTAGAAAAGTCATTTTAAATTGTGATCGTATAAAAATATATCAGATAGAATTCTTTCGATGTTTAATTACACATCTGTGTTCTGTTTTATGTTAATGACATCATTTTCTATCATCAAGATATACGGTTGAGAATCGATATTCTTCTCGATTTGTGACAAGGTAACTTTACTACCTTGTTTTAATATGCATGAATATTACATTAGAACGTTTTAGTTTAGATGTTTGCATTTTTCAAAGTTATTTGATAAATAATAATTATCAAGAGAGCGACATGATGAAAGAAAAGAGAAAGGTAATTACTTAACATATATTTAGTGCCAACTAGTCATTTATCGATTGTGGTTAAACAGAAAAAAATCCACAAGGTTATGTTAAATGTGTGAACAAACTTAGTGATGCATGACTAAAGGTTAATTGAATAGAGAAAGACCTCAAAGAAATAAAATCGACAACATTAGTTGTAATAGCATTTGATCAGTATACGACAAAACTTTATTTTACTAACATGAAACAAACACTTCATATTTGATTGCTAATCGAGAAAGAAGACTTTTATTTCGTAACGTTTATATCTTGTAGATATTTATTACTAGAATCATTCATGTACATTTAAACTTCAAGGAAATCTTAACATCGATCGTATTTATTTACCTGGTAGAAGATTCGATCAGAACCTTGTCAATACCTGTTAAGTTTAAAAATAAAAATCCTACAAGGCAATAGACATGTCCATATAGAATGAGCAATATTTGTAATTGGCAAGCGTACAAATACATCTATTCTAGAAAGAATAAATAGAAAGGAGTATATCTTCATACTTATTAATAGTCATCACAGTTTAATTTTCTTGAAGTATACTAAGAATTAATTGTTTCTTAAACGAGAATATTACATATATCTATTTACATTATTAAAAATAGTTTTCTTCTAGACCTATTAAATATTTGTTGAGTCACCGAATATGAATTATCCATATCCAGTATCACCATATATTCAAAACTCAATGGGACAAACAATGCAAGCACTAGTAAATGGCGGTCCAATACCATCGAATTGTTTTATTATAGCTATACCAATGGAATATGCACAAAAAATGCTTCCACATATAATGATGAATTATGTATTGGGTGGTGGTGCAATGGTCTTTTCTCCACCATCATCACATTATAGTCAACTATATCAACCACAATTGCCAATACATCCTCATAATCAGCAAATAACTGCTCTTGTACCTCATCAAAATTATTATCAACAAAGTTACAATCCAAATAATAATTATCCGCTTGTTCCATACGTAGATAATACGCATAAATCAAAGAAAAATAGTCGTCATGGTAAAAAATATTCTGCATTACCACATTCAAATGTTTATAATTCATCATCATTTGATACTCATATGGAACATTTAAGTTGGAGCCGACTATTTGGTCGTCATCATTTAAGACATGGAAAACAGAATCAACCTGCTATTGGTTATGAACAAAAACCAGATTCATCTATAAAGCAAGACACGAAAATATCAAATGCTACAGCATTATCATCATTGTCATCATCATCAAGTTCATCGGCTACAAGTGACGAATCCATTCGACGAATACATTTATCAAATAAGCAACAATCTGAATCTGTACCTTTGAAGCAACAACCACAACAACAACAACAACAACAACAACAAATAAAAGGTAGTTTACCATTTAAATACTCTTCCGAATTTGTTCCAGGTAATGTAAAACAAATATTACCGACAACGAATAAAAAAGAAACACGACTTAAGTCTGATGATGTTTTCATTGTCAAAAAGATGCCACCATCCCAACCAGTGTCACAAAAATAATACTAGCAGCAACAAGAGCAACAGTAATGACAAAGAAGAAAAATTATTTTTTCTTTTCATTAGAAGAATAAAACGCTTTATATCTTTCTTCTTTTTAATTAAATAATTTTTTTATTGTTTTTTTTTCATTCTTGACTATATATATATTTATGTTTTTTTCAAAATTTTCAAATAGAAATAGATATATATATATGTTTATAAAGAGTCACCAGGAACTTAAAATAATCATCATCTGACAAATTTTGTACAAAAGAAAGAAAAGAAAAACAAAACAAAATAGAAATTTCATACATATTTTTGACTGTCTTTTTGTAGAATAATAATATTGTCTTTCTATTTATCGAAAATATTCAGCAGGAATGACAATGGTTGGTTGTTGATTGGTACGGTCCACAATAGGATGAAGACGAAAATGTTGAGTAGGCTGTTCAAAATTATTATTTTTCTTTTGAGGAAATTGAAGAAGACGAGCATTAGAACTTTGACTACCACCATCAATATCAAGTACCATACGTGTATGTTTCAGATATATCATGAAATCATCCGATTGATTACTTGATCTCTCGAAATTAACAGTTTGATATGGTGTACGCACACCCATAGAACGGCAAAGAACGATCGGAGCACAAGGTGAAGGTGAACCACTTTAAGAAAACAAGAAATAATCATTAACTTTCATATATATATATATATATATATTTCAATTGAGTATCTATTTACTTATGTACAGTTAAGACAAGACCAGTTAGATGATGTCGAATGATATAATCATGATAGCCAATATGTTGAATTTCAAAAACTTGTGTTTCACCTTCATTCTATGAAAATTAATGTCCTTACATATACGCAAAACTAATTAATATCAAACAAAAAGTACAGACTTGTACATTTTGATCCTGTTGTACTAATGTTGAACGTTCAGGTGTAAAGGTTATAAATTTACCTGAATGAATAACCTCTATTAAATATAAACCATCCGGTATATGCTCACTCTAATTAAGTAGAAAAAAATAACTTAACGACAAAAACAAATAGACGATACAAATCATACCGCGAGATACCACTGATCGTGCATGGCATAAAGGATTTTGTGTTGTTTTTTACTCGGATTATTTGTTTTGGGGTATGCGTTTAGAGCAATGTATTCTTACTGTTGCGTATTTATTTTTGTTGTTGCTGCAACGAGTGTTGTCGACAAGCTACAGCGTGCGGGACGACGAAGAATGAATCGTTCTCGTTGTGATCGTGACAAACAGGCAGCACACTACAGCGCTACGTTCACATCATCATCATCATCATTGACAACGATGGTCGGAAAAAAAGAATGATGAGAAAGAGTAAAGAGAGGCGCAAAAAAAAACGTGTGTGTTTTTGTAACGAAATAACAACTGAAGTGAATTGAAGTCTTATGACAACACCTAAGATAATCACACGAATAAATATAAGCGAATATAGATTTTGTAATTCAAGTTTATGTAAGATCTAAAAGAAAAAGAGAACAAATAATAAGTTAAAGTGCATTGCTTAGAAGCTAGGGGAAACGACGGAAATTTAGAACACAGTATGCATATCATATGTTTTCTTTTATGTACATACATATTTATCGTTCTTACATATATGGTTGTCAAGTTAACTTGTTTTTTGTCCTCTGTTATCTCATCTGTCTCAAGGATCTAGTACCCTATAAATGAATCATCATAAATAGCTGGTTTCATGCGTAGTATATACTATATTTCTCTTTTTCTTTATCGGCAACAGCACGCGACTCGATAATGACGATAAACTTTCTTCTTTTCGTCGTATATTCTCATAAAAGAAAGAGAAGAATAAAGAATAAAGAAAAAGAATAAATTCTATGCCAATCATAATACTATTGACTCACCTTGAATGTGGGCGGATTTTTTTTATTACATTTCAATTAATATGTGTTACGTATGACATGTTCATGTAGTTTGTAATGCTGTTAATAGTTCATCAACTATTTGTTCGCAAGATTTTATTGTACAGAGTTGTTTCGAAGTTGCAAAGATTGAAAGAAGCGATCGATGACTCAAGAGACTGAATCGAAGATTTTTTTATTGAAGGGGGCGGGAAAGGAGAAGAGTGAATAAGAGAATCGAGCGCTCTATTTACAATCGATGAACCAAAACTACAGAAACAAAAACGCTAAGAGAAAATGAAAACGTTTTTCAACATAAAAAGAGATACTTTTGATCAAGCATAAGATTACCATACATTACAAGTTTGATTTACCGATGGATTTTATAATTTAGGCTGACGCGACATCGTTCTACACTACCATTGATAGAGACTACTTTAATAAGTAAAAAGTCTGTCATTTATAAATATTTACTCGTATTCAAATCAAACTTTTACTTTCATTGACATATGTACATTGAAATAGCATTTTGCTTTCTTCATAAAATATTTCAATCGATAGATAATTCTAATATATCGATGTTTAAAATGAGATTACGTAGAACATACAACTTTTTCATATTCATCATATCAATATATATTACAATGAAAAAAATACTTTTATATTTAGATATCGATAAAAAGAAAATGCATTGGATTCTGAAATAAGAGTTATCTCGTTATTTTCTTTCGTGATCTTTTTCTTATTTGATTACGATTCAGTATAATGATTGAAACTATTTGTCAGTGTTCACACTTCACATATGCATATCAGTTATTTTAAATTGTTATCTAGTTTTCTCTAAAGTACTGTATCGTGCATCAATCACGTTATTTCAGCAACTGAATTCATTATAATTATTATTGATTGTATATTTTTCACAGAGTTATGTTTTTAGGGGATTTATCAATACACATATTTGAATAAATATTTGTATGTAATTTTCAATTGAGAAACAGAATCCAGTGTGAGGAAAAGAAAAAATGTTTGATACAAATACATTTTAAGTTCAAAAGTTTTCTTAAATCTTAATGAATAACTTAGTTGTTCCATAGACACCACAAACATTAAACTACAATGGTTCAACATTCAGACATTTCTCTTCGCTTCTTTGTAAGACTACTTCATTCAAGAACACTATTTCATATTTAATTAATCTCCTCTTTTTCTTTCGACACAAATGAAGACATTGATATATTAATATCTATCGATGTTTCTTAGTTTTCTCATTATGTTTTGAGTTACCGCATGATTTAAACATCAATATAAAATTTAGCTCCGTAGAAATTAAGTAGATAATTCAATTGTGTATCTACAACGAGAATATCCTACAATGAAATTCAACGATTTTCTTGCATATAGTCAATATAGAGTTCGACCATTCTTCTTTCCCTCTGATGATGAACTCTAATTTCTTAGTAATTGATCGGCTCTTCTATTCTTAATAATGTCGTGACATGTCAATTTATAGAATTGAAAATAATCATAAGGATGTATAATTTGTTGACTTCAATAGAAGCATCTTAAAAATGATTTCATTCTGTTTGTATTTGAATTAACTATTCATATGTTGAAACTAAAACCAATGGTAAATTCTCATCTTTTTTTTTAATGAACGCTGTATTTATATGATGATGGGTGAATGATTATAGAAAACTAGATCCTAAGTATATGTTTCCAATCGATCGCAAAAGGTTAGGTTCAGAAGTATTAGTTTTATGAAACAGTAATGGCAGAGAGAAAATCGAATAATTGATCTGAATAACTTTTGTGCCGCTGCCTCAAATGGTCTCAATTAATCCATCTGCGAATATAGTTATTAGATCTACCATGAGGAAGGGCCGTAATGAAATGTGCATCTTCCATATGCATTTTTAAGTACATGGACATTGTCATGGAGAGAATATAAGATTCGAAAAGTTCCGGAGATCCTGTCGTTGCTTTAGTGAGGAAACGTCGGAGAACGATATGCACGTGATACAGCTGCTCGAAAGTTGGGCAACCATTGCACTTCTTCATTGTGAGGCTCGCAATGCGAACATCCCACCAGTTGTTTATAAGTCGATAGACTTGTCTATTTTTCGCTTCGATATTTTGTATAGTGCGAATATAAATTCTTATATTATTTATACGATCGAAACGAGAAAATAATTTCTCGTATTTATGAATTCTAACATGAAATAATTATCAAGAAATAATAAGAAAATTTCCTTTGATTATGATCTTTTTGAAATGTATAACCTCACTTGTGATGATAGATATGTAGATAATTGTTTTTTGTAAAATATGTAATAATGTCTTGGAATAGAAGAAGATAACTAAATAGGAAGACACAGAAATATTTAAATTACAACAGAAAGAAGAAATTTCTTTTTCTCGAATTTAAACTTCTTTATATACTTATAATTTCATATTGATAAGAACTACCATGGAGATTTTTCAAGTTAATATTGTAAAATTTACATTTGTATTGTAGTTGTACTTACTCGAACACCTAGGAATGCAACATATCGATTGCTTCTATTTTAAGAGTTTAATCTATTCTTTTTTTTTCTATCCTACGTATTAAAATGCTATGATTCTTTCTTTATCTCAAAGTATTTACATAATAGTCTCTTACTATAATTGATTTCGAGCATTATTAGAATAATTCTTTTCGTATAAATATTGACGCGTCATTATTTATGCTACGATATGCTCTATTTATTGCAAATTTTTGTCCTTATTTTCTGAATATTTATCATTCATTCATCGAAATCACAGGAAATTATAATGCAAATAAAGCTTCTCTATGAATTATAGAAAGACAATTAAATAATCACAACTACAATAGACATAAGTTGTTCTAAATGCATGCACATGAATAAATGATTCATTCGTTAGATTTATTATGCTCAACGAATATTGGAATCCTTTTGATTATTCTACTGATGAGTTCTTCCTTATAAATTTATGTTCACATGATGCACACGTACATTTCAAATTGAATGAATAGTTTTCTGAGTAAAAGTATTGATGTATGAAAGACAAGCATCAGATTTGTTTTTGATAGATATTTAGATATTATTACACAAGCTAAGCTACAGTATGTAGCTGCTGTAATTGTTCAACTTATACGATTGTCGATGATGATGATTAGATGTTTTTGACTATAGTTGATGTTTTCTTTGGTTTATGCAGAATATTAGTCAAGGCATTGTAATTGATTTGATTTTCAGATCAAATTTCGCGTATGTTTCAAACGATGCCATCATTTTGAAGATAGGTTCAAAATTGAACTACGTAGGATATGCCAGTACATTATTCTTGTGGTTTGCATATTACTAAAAGTTCTATGTGTTAATTACTTGAAAATGTAAGTAAAAAAGAAACTGTCTGAAACAAATGAACTTTAATCAATCTTATCCTATATTTGAACTTTTGCTACTAACAGTAAATAATGTGTTGCATGTAGCTACGTATTTATATAAGAAAATTACGAGCTCAAAAGTATTTAAAAGTATTATTCGATGGTTAACTCAATGATTAGTTGCTGTATAAAACTCGTACATCAGATCAGTACTCTTGGTATTGTAAATAAGAATTTTAAGGATAGAGATTTTCCTATTTACTTTGATATTAAAATGAACTCTAACACCTTAGGTCTTGTTTGACATTAGAATTCATTAATGATTAGATGTTAATATTAACGTCTTCTTATTCTAAATTTAATCATATTTGTTATTTAAGAATAGAATTCTAAATGTCAACGCTCGATGGTTCTCAAAATTAGAACATTTATGTTCTGTCACTAAAAATCATTATCTCATATCAATAAAGAAAAAGAAATCTTTTGTGCAAAGGGAAATTCTAACCTTGAACTCGAAGAAGTGTTATTACAGGTGGCACTATGTCTTCTCGATTACTATGATATTAGTTTGGTACTATCATAATAACATCAAATTTTCACATTACGTCATATCTAAGTACATGGGTTCATTTTCAGACTAAAAGCATATGAGAATCAGTCATAAATATGAACTATACTATTAATGTCAATAGAACTTTCGCAGTCAAGAAAGGAAAGTAAACTATTAAATACATGTATTCATCCATGGAAATCAATACAATCATAGACACATTTTGATGACGATTTACACTGCTATTCAATTGATATTTCATTAGAAGATAACTGCTTTTAACTAAGTATGCGTATGCCATCTATGAATCACTTACTTTTGTATTTGTTTTAAAAATCTTGTTATCATTAATTATCAATAGTATACTAGTAATTTCGACTGAGTTGTCTTTTTCATGCCATCAACAAATATTTGATCTTTAGAACGTTCTGATATACTAAATAAGTTTTTGAAAATGTTTTTGCTTGCTTTGTTTTTCTTGTCGATAAGTTTTATACAGTAGTTTTATCTCGCGTACTAATTGTAAACATTCGATTGACTGTTTTCAACTGTCAACGATAGTCGAGTGAAAAAGTTTAAGATAAATCCAAATGATAACATTGATCGAAACAGTTGTATTGTTATGTCCATCAATGGCATGGTATTGAAAGAACAGTTTTGATTATGTATGCACGTAATACTATCAGACAGATTGAATAATTGAATGATAGTAACAACATACGGTACGATAATGAAGCTATTTCATTTCGATTCTTGATCAATATTTTTGAAATTGAACAATTTTCTTCTTCAATAAGAATCTTCATCAATTTTAGTAAAAGATAATAAAAAAGAGAAACGACAAATCATGATTTCTAATTCTGTTGTTTATCATCGTTATCGAGTTCGCTTTTATACATCGATGAAATAATATCGAATTCATCATTGTTACTCTGAATAAAGCATGACAATCATTGAGAAATATCATATTAGTCTATTTCATTTGAACTAGATCAATGAATAAACATGAAATTCGATGCTGAACTGTTTCAATAACAATCGATTTATATAAGTGAAAGGTTTTTTAGCTGTAATCTATATAGTGTTGTTTAACATACTGTAAATTTTTCAATTTTACTCACTTTTTGCTTTTTGTTTTCTGCTTTCTTTTTTCTTTTTTCTTTTAGTTACTGATCAATAATGGAAAATAATGAAATCAAAGAAATATGCCTAGTGACATCGTCAAGCAAATAATTGTTCGTTGAATATGTTAGCGAAGCGAACAATTTGTAATATATATTTTTTCTGAAAGATAGCATTTTAGATTAAAGTAAGAATGAACGACACCGTAGTGTGTTATTTTTTTAATTTTCTACAATACATTAACAATATGCTGTTTTATATCTATCCATAAACAAACTGACATTGTTACAGACATCAGAATGATCTTTTATTTTAATTTGATTTGATTTAATGCCAAGAATCATATTCATACAGTTGATTTCAACTGAGTAATTAAAAATCTGGATGTCTACATAAACATAGAAAAACTATTATAGCCAATGAAAACACATCAACTTTTATTATTTTATATCTCTCGAGTCTTGTTTATTCGTGTTTCATAATAGACGAAGAGAATCATTTGGTTGAGATAAAAAAATTGATTTAGTACATTATTTTGTTAGAGAATTCTACAATTTACATAATGATACTAGAAACGATAGATGTAAAATTAAATAGACTTCGATTGTTTTATTTTTATTTTTTCGTTAAGCTTAATTCGATTCTGTATAAATGCAAACGCTACTATGATAGATATTTGTTCATTCAAACGATGTCAATTTCTGGAGCATGACCCATGATTTCATGATCAAGTGTACTGATAAAAATAGATAACATCTCAATCACCAGGTGTGAATGAAGTTTACAGACACTTCATGATGAAACATACAGGAAAATATTCTCGAACTTTGAACAAACGAAAACACATTTCATCACAACATACTAGAAAACAGTAATACTATTAACGAAAAGAAAAATTTTCAATGACACTAAATATATTTACAGGTTCGATGTTGTTTATTATGAGAATAAAAAACTTTAGATAATATTGATATGTATCTTTGAAAGGTTTTTTTGTGAAAAATCAAACAGAAACAAAATAAAATTTTTCAACATAAGATGCATCTTTTTTCTTCAATTTTTCTTGTATTAATTTATTTCTTTTCAGTTGTATTCTTTTTTTTTCTTCGTTTTCCTCATGCATACATATTACTTACAACAAATAAGCGATGATTGCGATTGAAGTAAAGGAGCCGTCGTCATCGACATCATTGTAACATTGATTTTTTTATTTTCTCTCATTCCTATCTTCTCTCATTGAAGGTTATCTCATCATATGTGCATTCTGATGAATGAAAGTTCTCTTTTTTTTTCTTTGTCAGACTGTTACTGTCAATCAACTAGACACAAGAGTACTTCAATGAAAAGAAAATGATCGGAGAGAAATTGAACAGCATTTAAAAAATTTTTCAATAAGATCAGATAGTAATACATAAGCATATATGTACGTATCGATTATTTTTAGACCAATCTGTCTTGTAATCAGTTGTTATGTGAAATAAGTAAAGAAATCTGCCGATAACAATGGTGATCAAATGGTTTCTTCTTGTCCTATTGAGTTCGAAACTATGGAATGTAAGTATTGAAAAAGTACATGTGTTTTTTGCTTTTGTATAGAAAAAAAAACGATTTCATATTTAGGTATGTCTATGTCAGAATGGATGCACTAGTACAATATCTAATATATCACGAATGATCTTCACATGTTCATCAAGCATCACTTTTAATGAACTTCCACTATACAATTATACTATTGATGTATTAACTAATATAACATCAATTGTGGTCAATGGTGTTAACAATACTACTTCGGGTCCATTGACATCGATTCCTGCAAATATTTGTCTCTTATCTAATTTAGAGGTTAGCCAAATAATTGTGAATTCATTCCGAGTAGAGAATACATTCTATTTGTATTTTAGAGTATTGATTTTTCAAAGAACATTATAAATCAAGTTGATCCAACAGGTAGATTGGATGAATGTTTATCGAATGTGATTACAATCGATGTTAGTTATAATAATATATCTGAGTTTCCATCTGCTATGATCTATAATATGCCAAAGTTAGAAAATCTTTATTTTCAATATAATCAACTTACAAATGTGCCTAGCAATTCCTTTTCCAATGTATCGAATTTAGTTTCAATTAATTTTTCTTATAATTTGTTAACTAATTTTGAATTATGGGCTTTACTAGTTCAAAAAAATGTAGATTTCAGTAATAATCAAATTTCTACTATAACAAATACGGGCTTTTACAATATATCTCAATATGCACCATTAGATATTAGAATATATCTTACTAATAATAGTGCAACAATAAATTTTACTGATGCCATTTATGAAATGTATGATTCATGTAGTGAAGTCTATTATTGGCTTAATTCATCGACACCACAGTCCTTTTTAACTAAACCACAACTGACTTCAGCTATTGCATACATCGACTTTGGTACAACTGAAATCAACTGTAGTTGTGATCAATCTTATATTGTATCGATGATTGGAAATATGTTCGGTAGTATTGAAGTCGCAACAAATCTATCGATACCAATATCGACTGCAAAATGCAGTGATGGTTCCCAGTTTCTTCAAAACACTTGTCATTATGATATAAATCTACGAAATTCATCTGTTGACTTTTCGAAAGTTTATCCAAGACAATGTAAGATCTTTCAATATGAACCTGGTAATCTGACTGCAATTCCGACTAGAACAATTCCAACGAAAAATGTGGTGAGCTATATTCAAGAAATTATTTTTCATCTCTACAACAAACTTAAATTCGACTTGAAAAATCGAAGTCATAAAAAATACATACATAGTGACAGTTCGAAATTAAACATTTGATAAACGATATTAGTTTTTATTCAGCACCTAATATATCTTCTCGACCAGATTTTAGACAATATTCGTCCCTGTCTTCATGAAATATATACTGTCTCTAAATATATATTTATGATGCATCCTAGAATTCACTGTAGGACTTCATTGTATAAATGTAAATTTTTTTTTATTTGAGAGAGCATGCTAGCGTGCAAGGTGAAACCGAGTCCCTTTTTTCAATCAATCATTGTTACTAATTTGCATAAAAGCAGACTCTTTTAATTACAGTATCACCGTGAAAATAATTCGAGAGAATCTGAAATTTTCTATTGTTTTCTTGAGTTAAAAAGAAAATATTCAACGAAAGAATCTTTGGAAAATAATGAAAAAAATTCAATATCTTGGACAAATGATCATATAGAAAAGTGCGTTTTGTTTGCTATTGGATATTTCCGGAGAACTTCATGATGTTGGATAATAAATATTTTTATAATACGGTGTTACATGTACTTTCAATAGATTTTTAAAATTTCGTACGATTCGAATGCATCCGACTCATGATCTCATGTATCGACTAGATCGAGCAATCTGTAACCATTGTTCGTAGACAAAATGAATCAATGCTTTTTTTAAACGACTTTTCCACGACATTGATATATCATACAAGTTCCATGACGATTCATATAGAAGAAAAAAACAGTAAACATGTATTATAAAAAACCCTTGACTTGAATGTTGCATCCGTCTTACATGAGTATTTGTATGATAAACATTACCTGACAGCGTTTCTATCTCACACTGTATTGATTTTACTTTCTTTTGGAAGCTATGTTACTGATTGAAACTATTTTCAATTTTTTTTTCTGTACAAAATTGTGAGTCTATTTAGATTAATAGTGCTTCCTTGGAGATCATGACAATTGTACTGATTTTGCAATCTAGTACAACTTACATAGTTACAGAAAAATCGAACAATAGAATTTCCATCTAAAACATTGCTCTGTTACACATCGTCTGGGCTATTCAATGGTTTCGAGTCATTAACATTCTTTCAATCTTTATGATGAGTTTCATTGTTTATAAGAAAAATCTTTAAGAATGATGAATTATCTTTTCAGGGAAGAATTTATTATTTCATTGCAACACAGAGAATATTTCAATCATCGAGTGAACTACACATGAGTAAATTTTCCCATTATATCCCATATACACCGATAAAATACTATTGAAATCAACGAAAATTTCATTTTCATTGTTGTTAATTCGTTGATTAAATTATACTAAACATATTTTATTGCTTTATTCTTCTGCTTTAGTCAATGTATCCATATTACGAAACCAAATTAATGAATCCAGGTGGATGTTTCTTTACGTTCTCGGACGCGACTAGAGTAAGAATTAAATGTACAAGTGATATATCAAGCTCGTCGACTATTCCTTCGAATTTACTTTCAAGTACTTATTTTTCTAATATAACAAACATAGATTTTGGTCAAACTATATCTGCATTACCATCGTACATTTGTTCATTACCATCACATAATATTGATTTAAGTTTTCAATCAATTACTACACTTACCGATGCAACATTTCCATGTCTTGATTCGTTTCAATCCATCAAATTGTCAAATAATAACATGACATCTGTACATACATCAACTGGTAATTTTACTAATTTAACAACACTTGATCTTTCATCGAACGGACTTACAGGAATTCCTTATTCAATTCTTATTCCATCACCAAGTTCTTTACGTTTACTTGATTTACGAAATAATTCAATTACTTCAATCGATCTTTTTCTTTATACACTTAAAAACATTATCGTCGATCTTAGAAATAATCCTATCAATAGTTCAAGTATTACCAATCCAATGAATGTTACATTGCCATCAATTAACAATACGAACTCGACGGTTAATATTACATTTCCAATATCTTTTGCTAATACTACATTTATATTCAATGATCAAGTAGCTTTAACTGCTGGTGCATGTAATCGTTACACTGTTCTTGTCTATCGAGATACGCTCCGATCCATCTATACTAATATTTTTCTTGATTGTTCATGTGCATCAATCAATCTAAAGGAAATTTTTCTACGAAGTCAATCAAATATTACAGATTACTTTACTTGTTCAGATGTAAATTCAACTGGAAGTTTTAATTCTTTGACCATGATGTCATGTGCATCGACTGCTTTGAATTTTTCAGCAGGATTATGCTACAACGAATCATTATCGGTATGTTCTTTTAGTACTTTCAATAAAGAGCAACTAATTTAACCAATAGATTTTCATTTCATAGTCAGATCGATTTTCTTGAAAAACTAATATTATCGATATGTTTTTATAAGTTTGTTTAAATGTATTTGTTGACTCTGTCTAAACCAAAAGAAAACCTACTTCTTTTATATGTCCTACATTGCCTACGTGTGCAGTTCGATAGAAGAGAATAACACTGTCATGATTGATTGACATGTCTACGTACCTATGATTGATGCATAGTCATTGTCAACTATTCAATGCTGTCTGAAAAGGCATGGCTATTGTAATTGTGTGTTTCTTTGTTTTATAATCATTTGATAGATATTGCCGGATAATTCAAACATGGAATTTTCATATAGTAGTGTTAATTTAACGAATAATTCTCGAACTAATTTCATAATAAATTCATCAATACCACCAATGGTAACATCAAATCAACCATATATAAGTTTAACTGAATTTGACGTATCGGCTACTGACTCGTATACACTACGAACAACTAATACTTTAAATCAATTATCAACTCTTTACAGTGAAATAATAAAACTCAACGAATCTTTTTACTCAGATATTACATCAGTACCGTCGACAAGTACAGATCATACCATGAATATTTCATCTTCAATAAAATCAAGTATAATATCGAAGGATACAACAAATGTATTCTTAACTTCATCCTTCCATTCTCGCACGCTATTAATTACTAATTCAACAGAAACAACAACAGATAACAACATGATAACCAACATGGATGTAAGTGTTGCACCAGTGATGACATTGCAGTTGAAAGTTTTTCACGATGTAAATCGAAATCAAAAACGTTATTCTTAATCGCTCAATCATCACGAATATGAATGATATTGTTTAGTCTTAGATGAATAGGTATTCTTATACTTTTGATATGAATATTTCTATTCTTTGTTCTTTAGTGCATGGTGCACATTAACTTGCTCACTTCCTTCTTGCTTTACGTATACTTGTAAATAATTCCCTAGCTTATGAATGCTTCAACCACCACATCCATGTACGCTAGATACTATGATAAAAGCTATCTGTATTGAATCATAATAAATTATTATTTATAATATTTGTATTTCTAACTTTTCCTCATTAAATATTTTAGTGGACTACGACAACAACAACGACAACAACTACAACTTCCAGCACGACAACAACCGTCACAACGACGTCAACTTCATCATCGTCGACTACAACAAGTACAACAACGAGCACAACAACAGATACAACAACAAGTACAACTACTAGTACAACAACTAGTACAACAACAAGTTCAACTACAACAACAAGTACAACTACAAGTACAACAACAACAACAAGTGCAAGTACAACAACAAGTACGACTACAAGCAGTACAACTACGACTGTGGAACTTTTGATTCTAAATAATGCAAATGGGTCTCAGTTGAATTCAACTGCACTGATTATTGGTCTTGTTCTTGGTGTGGTTTGCCTATTAGCAGTCGTTGGTGGTGTCACTGCTGGTATCGTTGCTATCAAAGGAAGATATGTAACTACCGCTGCTAAATACAATAAGCCGGTCATTCGGACAACTGCTATGACCAATGCACCACCAGAATCTCTTTTACAATCTCGTTTACGTACAAAAAATTTACGTCTCGTTCGATTATCACCTATTACTACACAAACATCACGATTACCTCGCTCACCCTTTAGTTCTGCTTTACCTGAGCCATATATAGCTCCATCGTCGATGACGAGAGCACACAGTAAATCTGATTTACGGGCGCCGTCAGTAGGTATTCCTCTACGACTTGATTCAGCCAGGTATTAGATTTCAATTTTGTTTCTTTTTTGCATCAATATTACACACATCTTGCATAGACCATCGATCAGTAACATTCCACAATATTCAACACGATTAGCTGCCTCTACTTATCCTTCGAGAGATCCAACGAATGATTTATCTCGATTTCAGTCACCTTACCTCCAACCGAAATCTCCAGATCCAAGAGTTTAACGGCGACGAGCAATTCAGATGCTTAATGTGAACGAAGATACTAACTAGTAATATTTATGATTAGAAAAAAAAATGAAGAGAAGAATGATTCATTCATATACCTCATTCAATGAACTGCAAGCATGAACGTCTTATTGCATTATGTTCTTTCTTACACTATAGGATGAGAAATATGTTTTGTGCGTTTCTAATAAAGACAAAAGCAACACGAGTCATCTTTATCATTTTGATTATTAATCAATGAATTCGATCTTGTGTTTCTAATTGAATAATAATATCATTAGTTGAGAAACGAAGTAAAATTTGAAGATATTCGTCGAGTATTGTCTTGAGAAAAGAAAACATTAATTTCAAATATTGTTTTGCATAAATTGATTTAAATAGATTCCCATTAGTCTCTCGGCTCAACAAAATGTTCAGATGATGCTAAAAATTGGCCACAACTATAAATAACATCTCTCAACGGGAACAGTCTCAGTGCATTATCATTTACATAAATAAGTATGCTATGATTATGACATTTTAGTAGCTTTCTTACGAGAAATGATAACAATAATCATGAATAATTTACTTCTATTTTGTTCGTCACTAAATAAATGTCAAATGTAACCATGAGTCTATTGTTTCTATTCATCGTTTGTCCTACATGTAGTAAGTATTTGTAGATTCACCTCGATTCTCACTTTAAACGGTATACCTACTTGAGAATATGTTGAACACTTGTCATTATCTGAATTGTTCTATGAAATAGGTAGAATATACTAAAGATTTAAGTTCGAAATACTTGATCAACTATCCTAGTGATTTACTAAAATTAAATCTATTTGATTCTATATATTTCAATGGTGATCAAAATTAAGTTCGTTCGAGCTCTCGACTATTCTGCGTGTTTTTAAAATAAATAGATTTAAGATGAAATCAAATAAGATCATTTAGTAATTAAAATGTATCATTAGGTCTTCTCCAATCTTCGATAATAACTCGATTATTCAATTTAATCATAGGATCTAGGAAATGTATGTATCCTTCGAAGAAGATCAATTAGTATCAACCAACAACATTAACTCATCATATGATAAACATAGATTTTGGAATGATTAAAATGAATTGTAATTGTGATTAATATTCTATCTTGCTATTCCTAAACTACTAATCAAGTTTTTCAATATACCGTCCATACATCTGTTGCATCATGCTCGAATATACCGAAGAACCTTCTTAATTATATTTTTTCACTGCAATATTTCACAGTGACGTTTATGCGAATGCAATTCTGTTTATGCCAACCATTCTGACTTGACTATGCAAACAATATTGATAAAATCCTATTACCACAGTAAACAATAACTACACTAGCAGTGATAGTAATATTTACCTGTTTTTTCAAATCAGTAAAAACGATAAAAAGAAAAAGAATCTTGGATGTTGTAAATATACATCAAAATACAGCAGCCTTCCATAGAAGAATCTAATTGTTCTGTTGTAAAACAAACATTATTTCTAATTATTTTATCGAATACCTCCTGGTCTGTTCTAAAATCTATATTATTCTCTCAGCAAGAGATGTTTTTGCATGTAAATGTGCAAATAATTTCTAAATTCATAGAATATCTATCTTCGAATTGAAAACTCATTGATGATATTATAATTAATTGATCCATTATGATTCTATAGAATCGGTATCCCTTCAACATATATCACATGTATTGAAACATTATTTATCAGCAGCACACATCTTTTACTAGCATAACATTCCAATATCCAGCTATCACAACTATTAATCAATAATTCTTCTCTAATAACATTAAATCGATTTACTTCCTTCACTTGACAAGGATATAGAATGGTACATGTCGATCATTAGAGATAATTTTACCAAATATTTACTTATTAACAAAACATGTCTGTGTAAACTTTGTATAGAATTTTTATTTATTTGCATTGTATTTCATTTGAATGTAACGAATACTTCGTATGGTCATCGAGATTCATCATCGTTTCTATAGAATTCTTCTTGTTGAAAAATTTTATGAATTCTAACAAATACAACAAATCTGTAACGAATTTTCTTACAAAACAATACATTGACATCATTTGATCTTGCATCTCTTGTATTTGTTCCATTGTCCATCAATTTATTTAATAATCAAAATTTGAAACATACCAAACAATGCTAATACAAATACATTAAAATATAATCATCAATCTAGTGTATCTATTGATTTAACATATAATTATACTATGATCTATACAATGGATGCTACTTATGAAGTTCAATAAATACTTCGTACAACTATTGCTTTACAAAGAAGTTTTTTTTTTAAATTTATTTTGTAAAACATTTTCTTCAACTTATCGTTTTTCAAATTTCATGCTGAAGGATCAAAATAAGAAAAATATAGTCTATTCTATTTTTCCAATTGACTTGATATTTATAACTCTATGTCTTTATAGAATAAATTTAGAAAATAGAAATATAATTCTATTGATTGTAACGAATAATATCGCACACAGTAAATAATAGAAGAAAATAAATACTTCTATCTAAAATGACTTGTCTACTGTCGTGTATCTATATTATTTAGAGTCTTTACTTCATTTTTCGTTACAGCACTCATCAAGCATGCTTGAAAAAGCTTCTGGCAATTTTATTTCATTGTTATTTTTTTATTTGTTACGACATTGTGAACTTGAGGAATATTACGCGAAAGAAAATTTTGTCAAAATTCATTTACGAAGTAAAATTTAACGAGAAAGATCATAGCAACATTGTTCGAAACACATCTGTGTTCAATAATTCTGATGCATCATATTTCATCGATTCAATTTATACAAGAGTATTCTGTCACCATCTGGCTCAATGTTCTAATGTTAGGAACAAGAATAATTGCTTGCTTGTACTCTATTTTTTCTCGAATGAAGAAACCCTTCGATCATATGAGTCTGGTGCATGACTTGTACATAAAATCTATTGCTAAGACAAACAACCATGCAAATCGTACAGTTTCGGTTTGTTGGCAGAAAAAAACAATCATGTTACCGTAATAACGAAAAAATACTTGATCTGTCTCGTCCAATTTCTTTTTTCAATAACCTTAACATATCTACACTCCATCATCGGTATTAACAACTATCAAATAATGTTAGAAAAGTCACGAAACATCATTTGCTATAGATCATTCGTTTCTGTTTATTGCGTACACTGGTTATAAGACGATACACATACAACTGATCATGTGTTTAGTTCCTATCCATGGAGAACTAGACTAATCCGATTTAGAATTTCAGTATTAGACTAATCTTATGTTCAGATTTACAATTAATTTAAGCGATAAAGATAATATCAGGATGAAACAATTCGTCATTAGAAAGCAACTCATTTCGCACGTTTTAGATGTGCCTACAAAAATGAAAAATCTATCGCACACGTTTGATACCAAATATAATCGTTCAGGAGCAAAACATCTAATCTTAAATTAGATATCTATCAAAATAGGGTCAACTAAAATTGAAACATACAAGTGAACAATCGAAAAATATGATTTTCGTTTCTTTTGTAGGATCTTGTCTTATGAACCTTTATGTCATCAGATAGGGATTGATGTAACATAATATAATCTAACACAAATACCATATAGTCTTCAATGTTGAAGTCAAAACTCAATCTCAAGCAAACAATTATCAAAGTGAATTCTTACCTCATCATTGGATAGCTGAACTGAATATGATTTATTTGTAAATACGAGTGTTTATTTAGAAAATAATACATTTTCAGTAGGAGCTAATGCTTATCATATTTTTAATACTTATCCTAATCAATCTATAACCGAATCAAATTCTTTTAATGAATGTTGTCCGATATAACAGAACACGTTTTCTTCTAGATGATATTCTAGCATAAAATTAAGATACATGTCATTGTATTTCATTATTGAACCTTACATGAATCTTTGAATTAACAAAAAACAATTATAAGTAATCTTGTTGTTATTTGTTATGCATGTAAATGATCATTCGAAAAATGTCGAATGTCAAGATCATCGAATACTCGAATTACGGATAACGATCACCCTGAAGAGCCTGTACGAACGAAACTAGTTCTTTACGTCCCAACTTTATTCATTCATTTATAGCAGAACAACATCTCAAAATAGAAAATATTTATGTGAAATAAGAAAAAGAAATAATTTTCAAATGGATTTTGAAAATAAGTTCGAAAACAGTTTTTTGTTTTTAATACAATTTGTGTGACACAATTAGAAAAACACCATCGTGAAAAATTTCTCATCAATTATGATACTAATTAACCTGTCAGTCGATTTCAATATCCATAATGAATTGAATTAACTTTTTCGATTTGGTTTTTTCTATTCCTTACTTCAACTGAAAATTTTATTTTACATCTGAAGTATTTACATCGAAACAAAGTTGTGATATTGCATGTAAAAGATAAAATAGTTTTGGATACAATAAAAAACAAATTTATCATAAACGATGCTGTACATGGTCAATAAAGAATAATTCATGTTGGAAATATAATACACATGCCAATCGATTTAGCACAGATTCACGATGCTCGCTATAGTATTCATTAATTATATGTATATAAAACGGATTCTCATTAGATGAAACCTTTTAATTCACTTGAGTAAATCAAATCATCGTATACATTTTCTTCACGGTTGTCTCAAATCAATTCGAGTAGTTAATAGGAGGCTTGTCAGCAAAGAAAACAATCGACCAGTCTTATGATCGAATTAATTAAATGTACGACTTAGGTATGGATTCGGAACTGTCACCTGTTTCGTAAATAGATTCAGACAGGTGAAATTTTTACGTTTATTTATATAGTGAATTGTACTCCTAGTTATTGAGCAGTACATAGATAAAAATACACGAAAATTTTCTTATCAAAGAAAAAAAGAGCAAATATTTTAACAGTCGAACGAAACAGAAAGAAAAGACTCTCAACTACTATTTGGTTTCAAGTGAAAATAAATGATTCATGGACAAAAGATCTTCTCATTTCTATTCTTCGATTGAGTTATAAACATGAGAGTAATCTTGATCATTTTTGTATAACATTGAAAAAATACTCAAGATGAATGACGATGCACATGTCAACATTTCGATCGTACACATCGAATTTTATTCAAGAAGAAGTTATATTCTTTCTTCGAATAGTTGTACTTATATATAGTTCTGTTACTCTTTTTCTCGTCCTCTTTTCTTTTTTTTTTCTTCAATTCTTTTTCTCCTGTTCCCATACTTGTTTCTTTCGTCGTTTTTCTCATCACTATTCATCGTGTCACCTCTTCATCGAGCTTCATTCTATTCATCGAATGCACCATGCGCATATTCACCATTGAGTTTTTTTCTTCTCTTAACTTACACACAGTTCTTCAATTGTATTTGATTATAATAATTTCTCTTTTCTTTTTCGTTTTACCTACGTCGTTTTGACACAATAAGATATTATGTGTTCATGTACTTTCTGTTATCTTTTATGCATATATTGAATTTTTATATCTGACCGTCTCTATTATGATCTTGCTTTTACTCTTAGATCAATTAGTAAAGTATTCGATTGAACATTATGTAAGACATTGTAATCTGATGTTTCATTCGACTGTTGTTATTTCAAATAAGACATGGCTATTACCCTTTTCTATTTCAATGCAAAGATAGGAAGACATTTTGAATGCATGTGAGTTTTGGTCGATATGAGTCGACTACTAGGCATGTGTCGGTGAATGTCTGTATCATAAAAGTACGTTAATCGAATGGCGAAGAGAAAAAGAAAGCGTAAATATGATTATTATTTTTCTAGTGGTGTTTTTCAATAGTTCTTAGAGGTAAAAATAATGGTTTAGAGTACATGGCAAAGAATTTCTCCTATTTTTGTAAATTCTTTTTTCTTCTTCTGCATGTTGATATACGCTTTTACCTGAAAATGAAATCATGCGTTGAACTTTGTAAGTGATGTCAGTTTTTTGCTTCTAGTATAGTTTAAAATGTCGGAAGTTTCGGTGACGAATTCAACCATGAAGTTGGCAAGTGTCTCTAGCAGTATTTTGGATTTAACTAACCTGACTACAACAATATTAGAATCAACATCAACAATTGCGACAAATCAGAGTACAATTTATGAAATTTGTTTACAAAAGAATTCAACCTCAACATGTCGATTAGGTGAATTTATTCGTGTGTTAGCTTATCTTCTTTTAAGTGTATCCTTTCTTCCACAAATGGTTTATTTATTTCAACATGGTTCAAAATATATTGCTGGTGTAAGTTACATATGGATAATAGTACGTGTTCTCGCTTTATGTGCATTAATGTTTGGACATGTATTCAATTGGTCAACAATATTCGAATTAATTGCAATTATAACAACGATAATTGTATATCTACAAATTTTTATGCATGGCGATAATCTTCATCGACAGCAAAAAATTATTTTGATCGCTAGTACTTTAATTACATGGTCTATTGGTGGAGGTATTATAATATTATTAAGAAAACACGAAACATTTTTAACAATGGCTGCCTATTTATTACTTTCAATACATATGTTACCTCAAGTATGATAAAAAAAAAGAAAGCTTTAATCTAGAAAAATAAGTTTTGTTTTGTTTTTATTTTCTTCTCTGTAGATTTTACTTAATTCATTACTAAGAACAGCAAAGGCATTATCAAAATTTGCAATATTATTTTTAGCCATGAGTGATACACTTCTATTTGCAAGTTTTTACACCATAGATCAACGTTTTTCGTATCTAGTTACATCTTATTATGCTCTGTCGTTTTTCTTATTTATCTATCTTCAAAGTATTGTCTATGCTGATTCACATATTCATTTAATATCTCGTTCGGCACATACTGTTCTCACACCAGGTGTTGACGTATTTACTGGCATCGATACCAATGGTACACGTGGTTCAGAACAAGAACCGCAGATGTTTTCAATTGATGATTTAGAACCAGCTGATGGTACCAATGTTGTTTATCAGCCAGTTACATCGAATAGAGCAGCACAAAATACCGTTGAACAAACTCCCATGAAACGTATTGTTTGGTATGCAACATTGGCATCCATTGCAAGTATTGAAATAGCTTTAACCATGATGCTCATTAGGAGAGCATGGTCTCCTTGGATTATAATCGTGCCTGTTTCTATACCTGCCATACTCGGTATATTCTATTTATTACGTACAAAATTGAGTGTTTTACAAACAGAATTTTTAAGAAAAATCTTATAATTTCTAATTTAATGTTTGGATTATACATCATCTTTTTCTTCTTTCCTTTATTCGTCGTTCTGCTTTTTCTTTTTATAAATTCACATAAAACAGAATGTGATAATAGTCAGCTGTATGTACGTTATGAATGACTCATCCAAAGACCTTTCAAAAATTGAAGTATTTATACTATAATTATATGAGTTGTTCTGTTTTGAACATCTGTCACAGAATAATTTATCTAGAAAAACAAGAAATAATAATAATAATTCGATCTAATATTGATAAAATAACCCAGTCTGATTATTTTCTTTTTCATCTGAACATTGTATTCATTCTTACTATAGAATAGTTTAGTAGTATGTTAAATAAAAATATTGTTGCTAATCGCTTGAAATCATGCACTCTTACCCGTTCGTCTTATCCCACGGAAAACATTGTTTATGTCATCAGAGAATTTCAAAGAAAACAAATTATTAATTAATACCAATTTAAATACGACGACTGTGAAGAACTTGTTTCAACAGCATGAAGAGTTCTTTTCTCTCTTGCTCTCTTGATTTATACTTCTTGTTTTCTATGATTAACACAATAGAATTCAATGAATTATCAAAACACCAATGCTCAGTGAACGAGTTTCTATCTGCTTTTTGTTCAATGAAATATCCTCTAGCGATAATTAAAGTTCTCTTGTAGAAATGTAGTCCAATAATAGAACGACAGAAAGAAGACGATAATTAAATTCATAGCGTTCGTATAACATATCCTAATAATTGAAAGTAACATTAAATATATTCAAAACTAATAATGTATACTTATTATATTAGTCAATATCGTCAGAATGCATCTCTCTGTACTTAACTATTTTATTGAATCTTAACAATATTGACATTGATGTACATACAGAAAAATAAAAGCAAAAAGGAATAATTATGGAATTCGAATGATACAAGATATAATCTGACAAACAACAGAAAAAGAGAAATGAAAAACAGAAGATATAATCGCATTTTCCATTTAGTGTTCATGAGTGTGATTGTTATTTTTGAATAAGTATCGTACTGTTCGATACTGTTAATCGTACACAATGATCGTATTCATCGAGCTTTGCACGCCAACCACGATCAAACCAAAATTTTCCATTAAATTTTGTACATGCTACATGGGGTGTTGATGTCATAATGATTTGTGCCGGTGTATTAACCAAAAGAAAAGGTTTTGTTAATGCTATCGTTAAATCCAATTGATCTAATTGAAATAAAGATGTTTGAAATAAATATTCCCATTTGTCAGTATCTAAATATTCATAATGATTGAGTAATAGCCATAAGGAACGTAACTGTGTTAATTCGTGAAGTAATAATAATAAATAGTCGAAACGTATTGAATCAATAACTAATTTGAGAGAATTTAAACGGAGAGAACATTTTTCAGAAAGACCTCCGCGTATTGTTTGTACCCATATGTCTACTAAAAATAGAAGAGAAAACAAAACTCAATATTTGACATACTTCAACTATGGACAATTCAAATCCAGTTTTTTCTAAACACATATCATATATTACGTAAAGCTGTAATCGTTTGAATTTAGCTTAGTTTGTTTGTCCTTTTGTAATTCATTTGAAAGTTTGGAAAAAGAAATTTTGTCAAGTCCCTTTTATTCATTGAGTAAATCTATTTCGTTGACAGTAGTGTCAAAAGCAGAATGAACATTACGGAATTACTTTTGTTTTCTATCATTGATGCTTTAAAAGAAATGCTTCAACAATTATCTGCAAAATATAGTCAGGTTTTTTTCCCATAAACAATACTACTTGAGAAGTTTATAACATAGCAGAAAACACAATAGAAATAAAAATGGGTTTCATCAAAATTGTGCCTCGATTCATCTGAATTTATTTTTGAGAAAAAAAATGAATTTCTCATCTAATAAAATCGTTTGAGAGCACTCATTGAAAATTTGAATCAATGTCCATTCGATTTACAGTTTTTTGTATACTTCTAAGATGAAAACACTTGCAGCGAATATCGAAAAGATTAGATGATTTTCAATAAATTGATTTTCTTATGAGTAGAAAAATGCTAAGGAACGAAAAATCATCTCTACATAGCTTTTTTCTACACATGACGATGTTAATCGTTTAATAAAACTTATAGATAGATCAGTAGTTCAACTGAAAAGGATTTAAATGTTATGGACCCTATAAAAGTCACTTAAAATTCATATATTTATCTGACTAAAATCTTAAATTTATATTTCCTAATAAATTTTTCGTCATGAATAAATATTCAGAAACTTGATCGAGAACCAACAGAATATCGATTAATGTAAATCTGAAATGTCCTTTCTAATGATGCGTAAAATTTGAAATTTCATCAAAACTTCTTTGCTTTTATACTGTTTTCAAAAGATCTAAAACACATAATCGATACGTTCTATTGTATGTACGTGAAAAGAAAACGTTTGAATTAGATTTAACTACAGTACACGTTACCATTGTTTAATCCACATATTGTTGCTTTCAGTGTAGATAAGTATGGTGAATATTGAAGTAAATGCGTCAATTCTTGCATTTCACACCAAGCTATTGATAATTGTTGAATATTAGTTGATTTAGTTACATGTTCAAATGTTGTTCGAGCACACATATCCATTTTGATACGTTTTAATTTCGATCCAGCGAATAAATTATTATCGATATGAACGCATGATGTCGTATCAACATCATTACTATCCACGGAAAAACGTATATTTACAAGATGTTCAAGATGAACAAGTGCTGATTGAACTATATGTACATCTGTAATTGTCATTTTAATAATTACTAATGTACGAAGATGTTTGAATAGACTTATGTCAACAGAATATTTATGTAAGAAAAGGCTAACTTGTTGATACTAGAGAGAAAAGAAAAATAGAAATTGTTTATTTGATTTTTTAATTTCAGTCGCACCTCTTCTGTATCATATGTTCCAAATGTAAACGATATAAGACGGTCAATAATTTGCGGAAGAATATTTCTAACATAAGAATGAAATTGTCTTGGATTAAGTGATGAGAGATTATCACGAAATCGCATACGAGAATCATTTAATATTGTATTTACACGAAAGTTTAAGCCATAAAATGTTTTATATAGATCACTTGGTGATAAACGATCAAATATTTCGAAAAAGACTTCATCAGAAAATGTTTCAAGTTTTGAACAATTAGTATTAGTAGTACTGATTTCCATAACACTGTTAATTATTTATTTACAGATGAGATCTAAAAACAAAAATGAAAGAGAGCATAAACGAATAAATTATTTTCAAAAATTATTATGGTCGATCGGATAATTTTTTTTGAAATCGAAAAAATATGCCGATGTCAATATAGTGAAATCTAATTCATATCATAAGAATTTACTCTAATTTATTTTTAGCTCTTTCATTTCATGTAGTATCATAAAGATGAAGAATTAATAAAAACAAATTATCAATGTCTTTGAATCATAAAATAGATCTATTTTGTTTAGATTAATTTTTTTACGCAGTACTGAAAGTTCTTTTGAAAACTGCTTTGAATAAAAATAAAATAATGTTAATTTTTGTTGTTTTTTTTTTGAAAAACTATTGTTAATAAAGTAAAAGGATAATTTTGATCGTTGATATTTAAGTTTAGATTATAATCGATTGGGGATATACTATGAAGGATTTATTGAATACAAAAATAATGTTTTCTAAGATTTATACACGAATAAATATTAAACGCATATTTCGATGATCAAAACTATTATTTCATGATAGAAACTGACATTTATTATGACAAAAAGACTATTGAATACAACTCAAAGTTATGTTGTTTGATCTAATGTAATCTATCGTCTCATTCACATTTCATATGCATGGTAATAGAGGAAGTATTCTATATTTTGACAGGCTCTCTATCCAGTCTTTTCAGTTTTTTTCATATTTCTTTCTTTCTATCCTGCAGATAGATGGTGCTAGTAAACACTACCCAATTAGCAAATCATATATACAACAATTAATAACTCACTTGCTAACGTATAAAATAGGATTGGATTTTCTTTCATGTTCTAATCATCGTAGCCGATGAATGATATTGCTTTGCAATGAATAGAAGAAAAAATATTCCTAATAAAGTGATCAATATCGAAGAGTCGAAATGACACTTGATATTAATCATCGTTATCGAGACCATCTGCTTCACCATTAGTGAGGGTGTATAGTTTCTCATAAGCAAATATGAAATAATCAACGCTTGTCTTATCTAGGTCTCCTGCAAGCCAGACATTGCATGCAACTACAGTATTTTATCACATTTCGAATGACGTGACAATTTTTCACATTTGAAACATAAGCTCTTCGATCTATTTTGTTCAATAATAGTATCGGACGAATCGTACAGATGATTTTCATGTACATTAGAATTCTAATCAAAGAACTTTTAAAGTACGATTTTAGATGATTCGAAGAAATCTATGAAACTTGAATCTCATTGGTTGTGAGGATGCGATCGTAGATATTTCGATGAGATACGCAATGATACGCATGAATATGCAATTTTTGATTAGCGAAATTTTTCAATTCACTAGAATTTCTGTTTTAATTTTGAATTATTGTCAAAAAATAGGAGAAGTTTTCAAAAAGAAGACATATTGATCTTTACATTTTCCTAATAGCTGTTTGATTCAATGAGATAGCTTTTAATGAGTAGATGATTCGTGCAGTTGGAAACTGATTAACAACAAAATTGATAATTAACAACACAACGTGAGAAAAACTTATTCATAAAAGGCGAAGGTCATTTGAACAACAAGTGAATAAAATCGGTAAGATTAACTGTCAACTATAGAAGACGAATGGTGAAGAGATATTTTATCTGTAATCAGCTCAACAAAAAACCTCGAATGATTTTTTTAGTAATCGAATCGGTCTTGTACTATACTTTCTTGCTAAATTTATTAGTTAATTATCTTTTTCTTTCGATACATCCTGTCTGGAAGACTGTAGTACCCATTACATATCTTTTGTGAGATTATTCATGAAGAAGACCTGAGCAAGAAACATTAAAAAAGATCGATATGAACAATAGAGGAGGGAACATGACGACAAATATTGTTAGAGACTCATAGGTTTCTCAAAATATTTCTTTGTTCATTCACAACTTTTCGGAAATCTATGATACTTAGCGTCTTGCCAATACATCGATTTTTTAGGAAATTACATGAAAATCAGTAAATAAATCGTTAAAATGCTTGAAGATTATACTACGTGATAGAATAATAGTAAATGAATGCTGGTTTATTTTCGAGTACCATTGATTTGTAAATGATCTCTTTTTCATGATTCTTGCTGTTTAGTAGAGATAAAAGTCATATCTATGATATTTGAAATAAAAATCAAAGTTTCGAATAGCGAATATCTTATACAATGCATATATATTTACTTGTGAACGACTCATTTAGAATTGCAATCATTAATTGAATTGACCTCAGCCGATCTCAACCATGAGATGGAACTATGAAGTTTAATTTTCAACCTAGGATACAGTTTCCGAAGAAAGTGAATCAAGTCTCTAGATTCGTTTGAAATTATTTTTGACTGCGAAGAACTTCTCATAACATGCTAATATTTCAATGAAAAAATTGTTCACTTGATGAAACCAGTAAGAGTTCTATTAGTGAGAAATGATTCTTTATGTATGATTTTGTTCTTCATGAAATGATTCTTTTCCCCTCGGCTCTTTTGGTCGTTCTTCAACTGATAAGTGTATGATGTTTTCTCAACGATCATCTGAATTCAATAATCGCAGAGACATCGATTTTACTTTCTTGATGAATTATTTTCTCGAACTGTGAAGTTGGAGTATTTCAAACATAAATCCAAGATTCTTCTCAACCTTGCAATTTTATTTCTCAGGCTCGAGTGTTAGATTGGTTTACAACACAGATTTGTACGATGAAACTCTTTCTTGAAATCATCTATTAAATCTACAAGGAGGAGAGTTAAACGTTTAAGAAACTGGACAACTACGTAGAGGAGCATGTGGAAAGGATCAATTGCCTGAACATCTTTTATGGATGACTAATCTTCACAATTCTTATGTATATATATACCACCTGTTTTATTCAAATAGGTGTGCAAAGCATCCTGTTCGAAATAGTTGCACTATTTTTAACGAAAGAATAAATTTTTTCGAACTGTGTTTCACGAAGGAAATTCGTAAGCTGGAATGAATCACGTCGATCCGATGAGGATACTTGCAACCCAGTTGGCTGATTCCTAACTAGTTTTGACGTTCGTTAAAGTTACGGACTCTACAATGAGCCTTGCTATATAACTATTTCTTGATCGACACTCGCAGAGATGATTAAAAACGAAAACGGGAGAATCATATGCACTCTGTCACTTTGTTCGTAGAAATTCACAGATTATACATAGGACAGTGGATCTTACATTTTAGGAAAGTTTTCTATGAGTGATCTAGATATATTGATGGGATAAATCGCAACAAACATAGTAGATGAAGCAACACAGAAGAAGGCTAGAACACTTGTCAGAGGAAACATCAAACATATGAGATAGCTAAAGAATAGAAGAACGAAAGGACAACTAATAATCTAACGAAGACAAAATTTATAGTAGGATCCTATAAAACCTGGCATCTCTGCTTTGATTTGATACTACCTAGCATGCTGTACCATGTTGATTTCAACAAAGTTCATGGGTATTTTATTCAACAAAGAACTAATTATCTATAACTATTTCTTTATTTCTGATTTTGGGATAAATATCTCAGCAATCCTTGTTATTTCTACTGATGAAAATCTTTCACATTTATGCCAAGAAGAAGAATGGATTCATACAGTTATGTTGAAAGCAAGTATGCTATTAGTATGGCATGACAGTATTACGGTTTTTTTTATTTTGGATTAATAACTAATTTTAATGAAACAGATATTCAACCTAGTATTTATCATTCACTCGTTTCAAATCAATGTATCTTTTACGATAATACACACCATCGGATAGTTTGAATATAAACATGAAAAATGGCTGATAAATGTTTTCGAGAATTCTGATTATTGAAGAACATGCTTTATTATATGTTGCGAGGCTAATAGTTATTCTAGAAGAGATAACATATAAGTGACGAGAAAAAAGAATGGATTTGTCATTTTCTTCGTTGAACAACTATAAATGATAATCTATCCAAGTCTTTCATAGCATTTATAGCAAAGTCACATTATCGTTCACCAAGATTATCTATATGACGCTAAATAGCAATTCTTTTTACACTTTTCTCGATCTAGCTTCTGAACTTAGAGTAAACAGAACGTGCATATGATGAAAGCGATTTTCTGCTCCTTGTCGAAACTTTATGAATGTCCGATTCATAGATGAACCAGCTGAAGATTATGATTGAGTTCCATCAGTTGAAGATACGACAGCTTCAGCTACAACAATAGAATTTTACTTGTATAATAGTTCTTCAGTCTATTCTTTCATTCAATTTACATCATGTGTCATTCATCACCATTAATATTGATTAAAATTCTATAGTAGTTAAATTTTAAGAAAAGCTGCAATGAACTGTAAGTGATTAAAGTGAACATTTACTGAAGGCAGGATTTTTCCGATATTTTTCCAGCTCACCATACTACCGACATACAAAATGTATTCAATGTAGCTTATTTCTTCCATTAGCCCTTGTCTAGTGTGAAAATTAATCATGTTGAAAATAAAAATGAACGAAGTAAAGCCATATTTAAAAAAGATAAAAATTGATTCGAAAAATAAAATTACTGCAGATTGATCAAGTTTTTCTTATATTCATCAACATCCACATCGATCTAGTTGATTAATACTGTAAATAATAAAGTACTTAGAGTTGGGGATGACTTCATAAAACGTAAGCGTACCGTTATCTTCGACACGAAAATTAGTTACCTTTTCTAGTTTGACTGATGGTATGTAATGCAAAGGTGAATGAAAATGGAAAGAGTCCATAAAAAATTACATACTAAATTGAGACTCGAATTGCAAACGATTCACATAAATATATCCCACGGTTAGGATAATTGATTGCTGACAATTAGAAATCTATGTCCACTAATACGAATATGAATTACGAAGCGAAATATTTCGTAGAAGATTGGAATTCGAAACCTTGGACTAGTACCATAGTCAAAGTTACAAAACGATCTTTTCTCTAGAAAAGTAAATATATAATTGCTTTTCATCAGAAGAACTAAGGCATTTTAGAATTCGTTACGAAAAGAGACATTCCTAAATTCTAAGTAATAGTTATATTCTTGTTCGACGACTGTCTTGTATCACTATTTCAAAAGAGATTTAATGGTAGTGATTTCAAATATGGTATCACTATATCAATGATAGACTCACAAAGTAATAAGCGAAAATGAGAACAATGAACGATGGTGAAGACAATGAACCAGTGACGATGTGAAAATCTTCTATTGAGCTCATAAATATTTGCTGTGGGAAAATTAAGTTTTCTTTTTGCTACTTTCAAAAGGATACATTATATGTCATCGTTGGCACTAGGATGTGATAAAAACATCATAGAAATAAAACCATGTGTAGATGAAAAAATACTTTCTTATCTCTTCAAAGAATAAAAATATTACTTGATATCATGAACATTGAGTGTTTTTTCAAGGAAAACTCGATAATTTAAAAATTATATTTTCTAGTGGTTTTATGACCGTACAGAGAATCCTTGACTTCTAATTCGAATAATGTGTTCTGTTTTGTTTCTTCCAAGATCTCAATTTTTATTATGCCAAGCAAACGAGTAATTTGAAATAATCATTCTTATCTTGTGAACAATGCATGATGTAACACAGTTGTTTATTCTAAAAATTATAAGGGACTGAGATAGTTAAAGACAGTACTTAGCCCATTCTACTAATTAGTTAGTTTTCTTAGTACGTAGTAAAAGCCTGCTTCTATAAAATTCATTCACATCTTCGTAGTTATTTCGTTTAGAGAAAAGTCAATTTCAATTTTTTTCTTAAGATTACCCACTTGCTGCGATTGAGCTAGAATTGATTGTCATACAGTGTTATCTTCATTATTTCTTTTTTATCATTTGTCTATATTTGCAACTAATCAACCATAGCAAGAAAGTATAAAATACAACTTGAAAATATCCCATCCGAAATGCCTTTGAAGAAATAATCAATCATAGAAGTTATAAAATTTTCTTTAGTGGAAACCAATTGAAAATGGACACAGCTTAATCAGTTCGCAATCAATACTCACATGACTAATGCAACCCAAAATACAGATTCATCCTTACGCACTCCATTGTTTGCTTTGATTTAGACAAAAGCTTATAATAGTTTTTGGTAAAATTTAAAATTTATTCTTATCATTCTCATGAATCAAATGAAGTTCTTAAAACGACAACGCACGTCATTATATTTTCTTGTTATCATTAAAATGACATTCATTTCTTTTTGTTATCTCTCATATGGAATACTATATTATATTTGACGAAGACTCTATTTTGTTACTTTATTTATCTACAGCAACATGGCCGTTCTACTCGCTTGGATAATTTGTCCGATCATCTTTGGAATTTGTTTCGTTAGTCAAACAGCTTATTTTCTATATAAGATGCTTAAATCTAGAATAACAGATTATTCTGGAGACACATCAGTAACTACTATTCACATGACAGAAGCTGAAGCACGCTGTTGTATGGGTTGGGCATGGACTTCTTGTATAGAGCAACGAACGAATCGCATTACATTGAAAGCATTCGTGGCGTGGTATACTATCGCTTTATGCTTAGATATTCTTATTACAGTGGTGTTCTATCTTATTCTTAATCATTATCATCGTATTTATGTTTGAATTCTATTGAAAAACTCGTCAATTATTTTTTTAAATCTTTCCATTTGTCGATGAATTTATAAAGATTAATTGAAGAAATAAATGCTCAAATTAAGTATAATGAATTTTTCTCAAAAGCACCGCTCAAGTTTTTTTAACCAGTAGAATATCTATGAAATTCTAGTTTTGAAGCAAGAGTAATATTTTAATAAAAGGAATATTAATGATAGAAAAACGAAATGAAGAAAGCAATGGAATTCATGAATGTCAAGAAAAAGAAATAAGAATTTTAACTGTTGTAAGATGATTACAAAAGGTTTTCGTCAAGCATAGCGATGTTTTCATTTTGTTGTTCTTCATCATTGTTATATGACGTTGAAGAACTAATAAGAACTAAATCTTCATGTACTGTATTATTGATTGCCGTAGAAGTTAAACTCTGTGGTAAAGGTATTGGGAGCATTGGTTCATCGTAAAATGTCTTATTATGACTGATTAGTTCAAGAATATTTTCTAGAGTAATATTTTTAAGTGATGTTGCTGTTGTTGAATTATTATTATCACGATTGAATATAATAATATTAACATAGGCGATATCAACTAAACGTATTGGTATCGCAAAATGACATGATATTGATGTATAATCAACGAATGCGGATAATTTATTAGCCTTTTTTAAATAATTTCCTCTACGATTGAAAAATCGATAAAAAATACCACGCGTTCGTGTACCACGTTTTTGACTAAATAAAAAGATATAAATAATGTTTCATCATCAAATTCTATTTCTTAACCTACAAATAGTCTGTTGATATATCAAGAATAGTACCGTTAGGATCGAACATTCCTTGATTGAATGATGGAAATGAAATCACATAGGAACCTAAATATAAAATTTAGCTTTCTTCGATATGTATATATATATTAACAAATGAAAATTTTTAGCAAGTCTTCGAAATGAATACATAAACGATAATTGAACAGAAAAATATGGATAATGAATGCATGATAATATAAGAAACAATGCATTAGAGCAGTGTGTAGCGTAAAGAATCGATAGAAATCTTCCTTTCTCACAACGCAAAACAGTGTCAACTATCGAATGTCGTTCTCATCGAATTTTACTTTTTGGTAAGTCACAACTAACTCCCTTCGATTTGCATCAGTTAGTTTTCTATATAATAAATGTTCCTTGGGATAGTTGGTTCTAAAGGAGAGCTATCTAGCGCATCAATTAGTACCAGAGACCGAAACGAATAGAAAAATCTCAATTCGATTCGATTCGACTCATACGCAACAGAAAATCGCATCATTACTCACAGAGTGGGTATGCTCAGATATGATAAGAGCTAGCTTCATCTATCTCGAAGGACGGTATTCTTTTCTTTTGCTTTTAAGTGTATTTCCCAAAGAATAATCATAATATAAAAACAGATTCTACAAGAAAAAGTAATTTCATAACAAAACAGAGATTGTGTGTGGGTGCATCTAAAGATTCTAATTAAGGGAAAGAACTATCTTGTCTATTTTCCATACTGGACTTCTATTCCACTTGTAACTGCATGGCGTTCGATTTTCTGAGAACGCTGAGATCTTCCGGTTATTGCAAAGGTTTTAGTATCGATACCAGGGATATTTTATCTATGGGTTACTTTTTGACATGAT